>RWGZ01001105.1:159362-187229 GCA_009725065.1 Utricularia reniformis
CTTTCTTCATTTTCCTTGACCTGTTGAATACATGTATTATCCAATATCATTCTCCCATCGTGAGAAAATCCTTGATCCCAAGGATCGAGTTCTAAAATTCTCAATTTCAGATAGATAGGGATACAAACATATAAAGCACTAGTTGATAAATTAAGATATAAGTCCGAACGATGAATCACGAGAACAAACAACTATGCCCAAAAATAATGTGCAACAAATACTTGATAATGATCAAATGCCCTTGGATATAAATACGTGAATGGATTTCTTTTGCAAAGTATGTCATTTTGTTTTGAAAACAAGCATGTAAGAGAATGCATAACAATATGATAAAATTGAGAAATCGTCATATGAACTGAATGAACATAATTTTGGTTGAACGGCATCATCAAAATAGACATCTTGGTGGCATATATGATGAAAAAATAATCCCCCTTTAGTTTCTTAACTTTCCCAAGCAGCCAAGTCATTTCATCAAATAATCCTCGAAAGATAAAATAAGAAATTTCAATAACATTTGCTTCCTCTAAAAATTGGTCTAAGGTCAAATCCGTTGAATAATTGGAAACATGATAATTTCTATCATAAGGCAACCTTGTAGCTAAGTGGATCATAATCTCAACGGTAACAAATTTAGTAGTGTCCACTTTACCTAAGACTTTATTCATGTCGATTGGTTCCAATCCAACAATTCGAGAATTTTCATAATCATACTTATATGCTTTTGGAAAATGATGTGATAAAAGGTGTTCAACCGTAATTCCAATTTTCTCATTTAGCTTGTTTCCCTGGTCACACTCTTGCTATAGGCATCATTAATATCAATTGATGGTGGATGAGAGTGATACACAGCAGTGGAAGAATTAACATCATAGTTTCTGCTAAAAAATGGTTGATGTTCTCCAATAAGAATATTTTCAGTAACCTCAAAATCCATTGGGAGTTTACCAGAATCTGAAGAAACATGCTCCAAGTTATAAGCTTGTGTTGATGGGTCCGTACCTGAGTTCCGTGGAAATTTAGCTTCTCTCAGGTTGTCCAATTGCTCGGATATTTCGAGAAGTTGAGCACATACTGATTCATTGCTATCTTTGATACTTTTAACAATTTTTTGTTCGAAATTCCATAGTTGATGCTGGATGAAATCTCATAAATCAAGTTGATTGGAGTGAAGGTGTTGGATTTGAGACTCATAATCATGCTTCACATATCGGTTGTCATCTAGAGTGCGCTTGAGTTCAGGGAATGTGTCCTTCAGGAGATCCATTGATAAATGAGAATCAAGTGTGGCCCTGGATTTTTCTTTCATTCTAAAACCCATATGACTGTCGCTGAAGGTTTTGAGGGTTTTTCAGCGGAAGAACTTTGAACCTAGGTTGAGAAAAAGAAAGGCTTGATTTCGATTTTCTCGTTTAAGGATACTCTGATATCACTTGTGATGATCTTGGACCGTAACGGAGCAATAGAAGAATGAATGGGGTAGAAAAGTGGGAGAAGTAGACGTAAGAAAGGAGGAAGCCTTAGATTGAAGGTTAAGGGAGAAGATAGATAAACTTATTATCAATAGATAATTGTTAAACACAACACTGAACGGTTGTATACCCAAAACAATACAAATAAACTTACAATTTAATAAAACTCAATACATAATAGGTTCAAACCGGCAGAAAGCATATATTCTTCATAGTCTTATAAACTATCCGATTCAGGGACATCACATCAGATTCTCAATCAAGAAGATAGAAAGATGCCTTTAAAACGTAGTTGTAAAGACATTCAATGAGATAGACATGTAGCTTATCATGAATTGGTTTTGCATTGAAAATCTGTCTTTAAAACGCAACTGTAATTTATGTTTTCGCATTCGATTTGGAGTTTCTTTTGTGTTTTGCAAGTTTCTCGGTTCTTCATAATTTGGTGTCATATTTTGCATAGTTGGTGTTGCAACTTGGTTCAACAAATTTGGTGTAAGTCCAATTTCTACCATTTTTCACTAGTTTTGTAATCTATGTTACTTGTAGTTGCGAAATCTGACACTTTCAATATACTTTCGTTGCCTCAGCCGACGTTGTTGTTGTTGTTGTCTTTAACTTCCATTTTCTCAATCTAATTTTTGTCGTATCGGTTAGATAAATTCGATTATTGAAATCGTAAATTTGTAAAGGTAATGTTATTTTCAATATGGATAGAATCGTAATTTTCTAGCTATTGATATATGTTATTTTTGTTTCGTTATTTCAGAACTTCTATTTTTTGTAAGTAAACTATTTAAATATTAAAACTTAGTATTGTTAAAAAAAATTGATAACACTTTGTTTACAAAATGTATGTATTAATATTGTATTGTAAACCTTTTATATGTATAAAAACATATTAATCTTTTAAAAATATGTAATTTGTTGATAAGAAAATTTTGAAACTAATAAAAATTGTAGTGGATAATCAGTTTTTGAAATTTGAAGACTAATATATATAAATTATGAAATATTTGTAATATTTATAATTTTTGAAAATAACAAATAATAAAACATTTGTAAAAAAGTATCATGTACAATATAAATATGTTAATATTTTTAAAATATGTACGGTGTTCATATGAATATTTTCAAACTAATAATAAATTTAGTTGATAGTTTATTTTTCAAATTTGAAAACTAATATATATAAAATATGACAGTAATTTAATGTAATTTTACTTTACATTAAATGTAAAGTAAAAATACTAAATATTTAATATTAAAAAAAATTAATATAATACTAAACATATGAATATTTTAAAAATATGTAATTTGTTGATATAAATATTTGTCAATTATTATTAAATTTAGTTTATAGTTATTTTTTGAAATTTGAAAACCAATTTATTTAAATTATGAAATTATTAATATTTATAATTAAAATCTTATAAATAATTAAATGTAAACTAAAGAATACTAAATATTTAATATATTAATATAAAAGATGAATGTTTTTAAATATTTAATTTTTTAATATAAAAGAATTATTATGAATAATTTGAAAACATAAATTTACATATATTCATAGTTCACTAAAAATTTGTTTGTATTATTGAAAAGTCATTGAAAAAAGGAAGTATGACATACACAATTAACAATTATCTGTAAGAAAAAACTAGGGTTATGTCTTATAAATAAATATTTGTAAGTTTCACAAGTTGCGAAATCTGACATATACGTTTATATGTCAGATTTCACACAGTTTTCGCAATTTCAAGTTTCAAAATTTGATTTTGCAACTACAATTTTTGAAATAACGTAAATTACAAAATTAGTGAAAAACTTAGGGTAGAAGGCGGACTTACCTCTTTAAATATGATCAATTGATAGGCAATTTCAATTCTCTAAATTTTGTATTTTGACAAAATTGCTCTCGAGATCCCTAAAGTACAAAAAACTATCTTAAATTTTCATTTCTCAAAGTACTTCAATTTATAAATTGAAAATATCGGGGATGAATTTTACTATATAAGTTAATATCTAATTAAAATATGATTTGCTAAAATATATTTTAGTCATCACTACAATTATACAAATCTCGGAAATTATAGTAACCATTTTTATATACAGTTTATTTTAAATATTTAAAGCTTTTTATATTCAAAATTTACAATAATCATAAAAACACACATTGCAATTCAAGTATATTAATACCATAAAATCGATCTTTTTTTAAAATTCAGTGAATGATTAGATTAAATATGATTACAATGAGATAATGAGTACAATCCTTAGATTAAATATTAAGAACCACTAAGAATTTTAATAAGTAGTATGTAACTACAAAAAAGAAATGAGTAAATGTTAAATAAATGTTATTGTAGCATTTATGAATATATTTGTAAACAAATGTACGTATTAAAATAAATTCATCTTAAAAATTAATAATCAATTTTGTAAATAAATAATAAATGAAATAATGGTGTATTTTGGAAGAACGTGTCGTAACTGTATTATATTTTTACCAAATATCATTAATAAATGTGTTAGTGTGACCGCAAAAATTAGTGGTGAATTCACAGTTGATTTAACAAACGGCCACGAACGCACCTATCAAATATCAATTTTACCATTGGTAAATTATAGTTATTTTTTTTATAATTTTGATAAAAAACTTCTTATATTATAACAATTACATGTTAAATTATAAAAAAATATATATAATAAGTTAAAATGTAGTTTTTGACATAACGAATTTATCATAAAATAATATAAAATATAATTTTTAAGTTATACACTATTGTGGTAAAAAAGATCTAAGTACCAACAGTCAACCGGTTCACAATAGAATGAACCTGGTTTTGATTTATTTAGATTTGGGAAACGATTACTAAATATGGAATGATCAATTAACACATCGATTTAATGTGGAAAACCGCTATAGAAGGGAAAAGAACCACCTGATTAAGAGCTAAAAATGCTCTTAGTCGATATATGCATAAAACAGTTCGCAATACAAACAAATAAGACTTATGAAAATGACTAAGACAAATAAGAAAGCACAAGGATGAAATTAGCCGAGTAATAGCTAATTCGCACGTCCAAAAGGTCATCTCGAGCTTGACATTAAGTCATGTATTTATAGAGGGAAAACGTGCGTAGAAAACGCTTTGTAACATCCTTTGACAAAATCATTTTTCCTTGACATAAAACGTGGATAATCCCGAAGTGCAGACAACGTGAGCAGGTCCGAAACGCAGAAAACTTGTGCACTCCTGAAGCTAGCTGTAACCGTTTGGACCGATCATGGAGATCGATCCCCGAAGCGCCGAGTTATATCCAACTCTAACCTTCAGTCCTAATGACTAATTGGGTTTGCATACTTCCTTAGCTGACTGAGCCTTCGGGTCTTGCTATTTTCATTGGGCAAAACCCTTGCCAAATGTAGGATCTTGTGTCTTCCAGGTTCGTCTTTCGTCACATGGGTCAGCTCTGAGTGGTTTGATCATTCACTAGTTCGGGATACCGGGTTCCGTAGTTTTCATCATACACAATTATTTAAAAATAAAGACAAAAAGATCAATTTATAATATCACAATCACTCCACCGTTATTTTTAAAATAGTTTTTTAAATCATGATAAACTTATATCACATTTAGCTCAGCAATCATCTCACATCACGTCACTTCTCAAACGCGGTTCCAAACCACCCCAAATGAAATTATTTAAAACTAAAAATGAACTAATATAAAACAATAGGTATTTAGAATTAACGAGACATGTGCGATCAAGGGATTGAAGAGTGACACGTGGAAGAATCCCCGATAAAAATCAGCCACCTCGACGACCATCTATAGCGTCGTGGCTGTACGGCGTCATGCGGGTAATGGCTTCTTCCACATATTTATATGCAATACGCACGTTCCTTCTTCAGAGCTTTCGGCCTGTGAAAGAAATGATGAAACAAGATGCTGTGATGACTCATCATGCTTTAATTATGCCACTTCAGATAGAAGAACTAATGCTGGAGGAATGAAGAAACCTTCAAACTACCTGCGGAAGATTTAATGAAGATTGACCAAAGTTATTATGTTTTAAATAAGATGCAATGTATTTAAAGAACCTCATGGCTAATAGATCATTGTATCACTTTTCATCATTCTATGAAATTCTCTTATGCTCCAATATAGATTCAGAACACTCAACTTGGTATCGGAGCAGTTTTGTTCCTACTCGCTGCGCCTCTTGATTGTTCTATAGTTCATATGGCCTCCCGAAATTATACTCCTCCCCCTCCCCCTGTTTTCAGCGGGATTAACTATCATGTTTGGTCTGCAAAAGTGGAAAATTATCTCAAATCATTTGGGTTGTGGGATTATTGCTTGAAAGAAGAAAACCTACCTGATCTTGAGCCAAATGCCTCTGTTGCTGTTGTACAACAATATGAAGAACTCGCCACAAGAAATTTCAAAGCCAATGATGCTATAGCCAATGCTGTCACGGATGATATATACATGACCATTAGGGCATCCACATCGGTGGCCGTCCAGTCTGACTGGGCGGCCACCGTGTCAATTTTTTTTGACACATGAGATCTCCGAGGAGAGAGAGTGTCCCGGTTCGGGACACTCTCTCTCCTCTATTTTTTTTAAAAAAATTTTAAAAAATCATTTTTAAATAATTATAAAATATAAATATGTATAATATAATAATTTTATCGATAATATTATGATTGTTATATATTAGATGTGAAAAAATGATCGTTTTATTGATTTATATGTTTTAATCGATTCGATTAAATGATTTTTAATTATGATTTTAATAACCAAAACCGAATTAAATACCTATCAATTTAGTAATTTTCGATTACCAAGTTCGTATTTACATAAAAAACATGTAATACAAAAAAATAATAAATATAAGTGTCCGNATAAGTAAAATATTACAGTTATATAATATTAAAATAAATTTATCCACTAAAAGATGAATGAATGTTATATGTTTTAATTATTAGTAATGTGGATGTTTATATAATGAGTTATATATTGATTTTTCAATTTGTAATGAGGTGTAATATAAAATTATAACCAATTGAATTTTGAACATTTTTAACTTGTTTCAAGTTATCGAAAAATATTATAATATATAATACCATCTTTTTTAATGATTTAAATGTAATAATATTAATAGATGTAAAATGTAATATATATATATATATATATATAAGTATTAATAAATGTATTAAAATTGTTTTATCATGCGTATGTCAGTGTTAAACTAGTAAAAAAAAATATCGCTGACTAATGAGAAATCTAGGACCAGGTATCCTGCAATGGATAAGGCTCAATAACGATTGGGCCGATTCATATGGTAGAAGCGAACTTGTGCAGCCTAGCAGTATACTTAAGATAAAATGGCCCGTTGTTCCGCGATGGGATCGAAGATAACCTTGGCGAAATAAAACGGTTTCTGACAGCTGACTCCATGGTTCGGTCCAAACGGTTACAAACCCACGCGTTCTATGCTTCGGGCCAGATCACGCAGACCACGCCTCGGTCCTGGCCTCGTTTTACATCGCACGACAACAACCTCTAACAAACCTGTCAGAGGTAGTTACAGAGCTTGAATTACACACGCCATCAACTCTTTAAATACAGAGCACAGCGACGGAAAAAAGGAGGACCCTTTGGACGCATAAGAACATGCCATTACCCTGCCGGAGTTCTTATTGCTTTCTTATTCCCTGTTATCTTCTTAAAGCCTTTGTTGTATTCTCTAATGAATCGTTTGATTAGTGAACAGGCTAAGAGCTTATTTCGATCTTAGCCAAGTGGTTTTTTCCCAAATTCCTGGGATTTCTACTATAAATTGCCTTGCCTCGTTATTATTTCTAATTTCTTAATCGTTTTCCCATAAAAAACAAATCAAAACCGAGTTCGTTTCTTAATGAATCAGACGACTGTTGGTACCCCCTAAAAAGGGACCATAACAGTGACATTTTAAAAAATTTAAGAATTCTATGACATTTGTTAAAGTTTAGGAAGGTGTTTGTTATGGTCCTTTTTTAGGGGGTACCAACAGTCGTCCGGTTCGTTTAGCAAACGAACTCGGTTCTGATTTATTTTTGTTGTAGAAGACGATTAAAAACTGGATATAAACGATGATACGGCGATATATAGTGGAAACCCCAGGAATTGGGGTGAAAACCACTTGACTAAGAGCAGATTATACTCTTAGTCTGTTCACTAATCAAATAATTCATAATGAATACAACAAAGGCTTAATGAAAATGACAAGGAAAAGAAAGCAGTAAGAACTCCGGCAGGGTAACGGCCTATTCTTACGCTTCCAAAAGGTCCTGCTATTTCCGTCGTCGCGCCCTGTATTTATAGAGTTGATGGCGTGTGTGAATCACGCTCTGTAACCGCCTCTGACAGGTTTGTTAGAGGTTGTTATCGCGGGATGTAAAACGAGGTTGGGACCGAGGCGTGGTCTGCGTGATCGGGCCCGAGGCGTGGTAAACGTGTGGAGGCCCGAAGCGTGGAAAACGTGATTCTGTAACCTAGAAAGCACGATTCGTTCCGATTCGTGGTTTCCAGCACACCCTGGCGCACCCGGTGCATGATGATTTGGGTGCGTAAAAGGTGCGATTGTGTATAAAAAAAATAATCCTTTCCTCTTCCAATTTCTTATTTCCCTGCGAACCCTTTTTTTTCTTGTGTTGTAAATCCCTTTGTTGCCGACTCTGTCTTTTTCTCTAAGCGTTTGGGCTGACTGATTTCGCAGCTTCGTTTATAAGGAAGTTACAGCAATTTGTTCGGCGGGAGCCAGAGCTTGTTGTCTCTTAGTTATTTTGTCGCGTTCGGACTGAAAGTGAGTTTTTTGGTACCTTTGATGTTTATTTTATGAGTATTTTTTTGCTTTTTATCTTCCAACTTGCAAACCCAGGTATGTTACCCTCCCATTTGTATATTAACCAAAAGTGAAACAAGTTTTTCATTTTTCTTCTTCATTTTCTCGTTTCTAAGTTCTAGGGTTTGCTTTTCTCTTTCTCCATTTTTAGACAAATAACAAAATGAATAAATTATAGAATCTTCAATTTTCTTTTCATGTTTTTTCATTATTTGTTTACTTTGTTTACATTTCAGAATTAAATTTTTGTTGATGTCAAATATGGAAGATCAAGAACATAAGCATGATTTTATAGTCCCTGAAGATGATCCAAAATTTCCATTGTGGCAATTTATGTTGCGTCGTAGGAGAGAATCTGATTTAGGTGGGAATAGAGAAGTAATTTGCATTTTTTGTAAGAAAAAATTTACATCATCTTATTCTAGAGTTCGAGCTCATTTATTGAAAACTAGTAAACAAATAGGAGGATGTCCTAACATTGATTCCACTACACTTGATGAAATGAGAGAAATTGAGAATAGTGGAGCCACTTTAAGAGTAAAAAAATCAGGAGCAACATTTAGTCATTCTCAAATAGGATCAAGTAGTTACATGAATGTTGATACTGAGGTGTCGGGAGCTAAAAGAAAATGTCACCAAATGATAGACTCAATGCTAAAAAATCATGCACATGCGAAAGATACACTTGATGCAATAATTGCAAGAATGTTTTATTCGGCTGGGATTCCTTTCAATGTGGCTCGTAATCCATATTATGTAGAAGCCTTTCAAGTTGCTGCTGCACAATTAATTCCAGGTTGTTTTAATTAAATTTATTGATATATTTTTTTCCTAATTCTATTATGTTACTCATGAGTAATATTTGTTCTTTTATAGGGTACAAACCACCTGGATACAATGTTCTTAGGACTAAATTATTGAAAAATGAGAAATCTAGAATTGAAAACATTTTACATGTTTTTCAAAAGACTTGGGAGACTAAATTTGTGACATTGGTTAGTGATGGGTGNTTTTCTAATTTTATTATGTTACTCATGAGTAATATTTGTTCTTTTATAGTGTACAAACCATCTGGATACAATGTTCTTAGGACTAAATTATTGAAAAATGAGAAATCTAGAATTGAAAACATTTTACATGTTTTTCAAAAGAGTTGGGAGACTAAATTTGTGACATTGGTTAGTGATGTGTGGACCGATCCTCAAAAACGACCTTTGATAAATTTTTTAGCTGTGAATGAATGTGAAGTACAATTTTTACAAGCGGTTAACTGTGAATCTGAGTTTAAAGATGCTTCGTTTATTGCTTCTCTAATGGATAAAACCATCAACCAAGTTGGAGTATCAAATGTTGTGCAAATCATAACTGATAATGCCAGTGTTTGTAAAGCCGCGGGAGAAATTGTAGAGACAAAATATCATAAGGTATTTAAGTGTACATACTTAAAGTAATTATTTACTTGTTTATATATTATGCAAAATTGATTTGTTTTTATAACATTCTTTAGATTTTTTGGACTCCATGCATGGTGCATACACTAAACTTGCTTTGTAAAGATATTTTTTCACCGAGACCAAATACCGAGGCTTACACACTTTGTCGTTGGATTATAGACACTACAGATAAGATGACAAAAATAAAGCATTTCATCACTAGTCATCAAAGAAGGTTTGCTTTATTTAAAAAGTTTTCTAAATTGAAACTTTTGACGGTTGCTGAGACACGTTTTGCTTCAATAATTATTATGATGAGACGATTCAAAGTAGTTAAACAAGAGTTAAAGTCTATGGTTGTTAGTGATGAATGGATTAATCAACGTGGATGTCGAAATGATGAAACTCAGAAAGCTAGAGACTTTGGTGATATGGTTTTAGATAGACATTTATGGGATTCGGTTGATAATGTGCTTGCTTTCACTGCTCCTATTTATTCTATGCTCAGAATTTGTGATACCGATAAACCAAGTCTTCACTTGATTTACACTATGTGGAATTCTGTTTTGCAAAAGGTCAAAAAAGCGATATATACTTTTGAAAATAAGAATGTTGATGATGAAAGTCCTTTTTGGAATGTTGTATGCGAAAGGTTAAAATTTAGGATGGAACAAAGTTTGACTCCTTTGCATTCTTTGGCTCATATACTAAACCCAAGGTAAATAATTGATATTTTTACTATTTTGGTTTTCATCTAATATTTGTATATTTTTTTAGTTGATGATTTATATTTGCATAAATGTTATTTGATAGAGTTGGATCACAAGAATGGAGAAATGAACATCCTAACATGGCATTACTTCAAAATGATGAAGTACTCATTGAGTTGAGAGACAAAGGATTGATGCGACTATATAGTGATCGAACAACACGTTTGGGAGTTCTTAGTGAACTTGGACGATATATAAATGCAAGGTTTGAATTTAGTTCATTGGATGCTATAGCTGGAAGAACCGTTATGGATGGAATCGAGTGGTGGACATGTTTTGGTGGTAAGACACTTCAAATTCAAAGTCTCGCATTTAAATTACTTGGCCATGTATCATCTTCCTCATCATGTGAGAGAAATTGGAGTACTTATAAATTCATACACTCGGCTAAGAGGAACAAGCTAACTTCTCAACGAGCCGAAGATCTTGTTTTGTGCATACAAATCTACGTCTATTGTCCAGGAAAACACCAGAATATAACGAGGGTACTTCAAAGATGTGGGATATTTTGGGCGACTTTTGTGAGGTAAACGATTCTACTTTTTTGGAAAATAGCAATCTATCTTTAGATGAACCAGGTTTAGAAGTGGATTTGCTAAAACAAGAAATTGATGAATTATATGATGTTCCATTATTTGGAAGAGAGGACAATGCTAGTGACATAACAAATGTTGATGTGGATCTTGGTTTAGGTTTTTATTTTACCTAGATTAGATGTTGATATTGGAATTTTAATGTATGAAATATCAAAACTTTTGTTGTGTTTGTTTCTTTATATGAATCAATCTTTAATTCTATTATATTTTATTTTATATTTAAATATTTTTATATTTATTATCGCACCCTAATCGGATTCATAAAAAAATAACGAATCTCGCACCTTTGCACATCGAATCTCGCACCCCGCACCTTAGTTGGTGCAACCTAGTCTGTAAGCATTCGAACCGAGCTAAGGAGCCAGTTATCAGAAAACGCTTTATTTCGCGTAAGGTATTCTTCGGTCCTCTCGTTAAACATCGGGCCGCTTTTCCTTAAGTGTACAAACGGGCTGTAAGAATTCGTTTCCACCATTTGAATTAACCCAATAGTTAATGGGTCTTTCCCATCACAAGGTACCCGGTCCTAAAGTTCTCATCACTAGCCCCTCGGGCTTGATTGCCATCGATGTGATACAAGGCCGATCACATGATGTCTACACATTCATGAGAACATGGGACCGTACCTGTAGGTAGTGAGTGTCCAGGGGACCGATCTTTCCCTTAGTGTAGGAATTAATTGCGTTTAAAACTTAACAACGTATATTTAAGTTATAGTTTTTTTTTAATTTTTATTCTTTAAATATTAATATCCCGATATGCGCCTCTTCATATTCGATAGTTCAAAAGGCGTGATGAGTGCGCTTTGTACTGTCACTGTCTTGGGCAGTATTACGTGGCAGCTCACCATTGGCTGGGATATTAATATTTAAATCGAGATTTTGAGCACTGTTTCTCCTCATCGTCATTATCGCGAAGGAAAAACTGCAGCAAGCCCTCTGTGCCCTCAATCGATTTCACGTTCAACCCCTTTCAATCCACTTTCCTTAAGGTATACACTTATGACTCCTCACAAAATGCGATACCCTTCCATGTCTGAGTTGGATATTGAGAAGTTTAGGTCTAGATTTTCGATTCCGGCACATTATCCTATCTGGAAGGGACGGGAAGATATTCCCTGTTTCCTTCCGGCGGAAATGAATGTGCCGGCATCTGCTATTCCGGTTAGTTACGCCTATTTAAAGTGCGGGCTTCGTTTTCCGCTACATCCCTTTGTAGCGGCCGTGCTTAAAGAGATCCACTGCCCCACTTTTGCGTTGTTCCCGGGCAGTTATGTGTATATAGTAGCGTTCATTTTTTATTGTCACCAACAGAATCGGGCACCGACCTTAGAACATTTCTTTAACCTGTTCTTGGTGGGATCCCGAAAGGGGAAATGTCTGTTAGGTTGCCGCAAATTGAATTATATAGCGGTGCGCACCAAAGAGTGCGCTATTGTAGATAAAGAAGAGTATCTCCATGCGTGGGAGGCCTGCTATGTGTGGATAACGGTCCCAAATGAGGATATGTTGAAAGTATGGCTGCGCCTAACTCACCCACGCATAGGTCAGTTGGATCGAAGTAGGTTCAACCCTTCCCGTACGGACACCGCAAATACGCTTGCGATGTTCCCCCCTCCCGAAGCACGCCTTAGGCGAATAGATCTGCTTCGGGAGAAAAGATTAATAGAAATAGGTGTTGCGGGTAGGGCCGGAGCCCCAGCCCCGAAGGGGATGTTTTCTAGTTCAGATCCATCAGAAGGATCGGGTATGAAGTAATGTTTTAACTTTACACTTTCCTGATCCTTATGTATTTGTTTTGCATATTCGACTGAGACAATGCCAAGCTCTCGCTTCAAATGCATGGCAGCTGCTTCGGTCCGTCCTTCTGAAGGACAACGCGAAGCATCGGGCAGCGCTGAGGGGAGTGAATCAGCAACGGGGGGTACGCTGGTCCCTTCGGGGTCCGGGAACCCCCCGATCCAAACAACCGTCGCGGGCACATTGACCCTTCGCTGCACAGGGCAGCCTTCAACTGGAGAAGGGCCTGCGTTTCGGGTATTTGGAGTGGTAGAGGAGGTGATAAAGGCTCGGATTCGTTCTTTGAGCTTATCCAGCCTCTATCAAATCGGAAATACCTCCTTTATTAGTACTAAAACTATTGCTTTATTGCTGCAGGGAGCCGTTCCCGTGGAGAAGGTTCTCCCCGGTCCTCAGCTTAAGGCGAACGTCTTCCTGCCGCCGGTCCCCTTAGGAAAAGGAAAAAGGGCGACCGAAACGGAAGCCCCGAAGGATCTGAAAAGGCTGAAAAGGGGGGATAGCGCTCCGGTCCCTACTAAGGGGATCGTTTTGAAGGAGCCTGCATCGGGCCCTAAGACTAACTCCGACTGGGGAGTTGCTTTGGGCCTGCTGGACAGGTTCAGCAAGGGGAGGAAATTAACCTCCTGGAGGAGTGCTTTCCTAAAGGACTTCCGCCTTTACGGAGAGCAGAACCCAGACAACGTCCAGGCGGACGTGTCTGGGGAAGATATTATGGAAGGTTTCCTCGACCTCACCACTAAGGTAACTTTTACTTAACATGAAGGCCCGAAGTTTCATCTTTTAAAATGTGTTATCTTATGCAGATGTTGAGGAAAGCCTTCACAACTGCTATCACCGTGGAGAAGAACCAGGGTGGTAGTGTTGTATCCCAACAAGTCCAAGATCAACTTGACCTTGCAAAAAGGCAAGTTGAGATCAAGCATAGTGAGTTGGTCACGGTACGGGAGGACCGTGACCGACTGGACAATGAGTTGCTAAGGGCCGGGACGGAGGTCTCGCTCTTAGCCGATAAAGTCTCTGAGCTGGAGAAGACAGGACAAACAGCTCAGGGGCGAATTGCCGACCTGGAGGCCAAGCTGCGGGCCAAAGAAGAAGAAATCAACGAAGTCCAAGGTCGGGCCCAGGAGAAGAGGAACAAGCTGAACGAGCTTCTCCTTCGGGCCCAAGAAGAGAAGACGGCCTTGGAAGAGGAGTTGACAAGGGCCCGCACTTCGACCGAAGGTTCGGTCCGGGAAGCAGTTCTGGGTTTCGCTCGGTCCCCTTTGTTATTCGCTTTAGCGGATAACATACATGGGGTTTATACTGCTAAGTATTTGGATAACATGCGAGAGCAAGTTATTCAGCAGTTCGGGCTTTCCCCTTCGGACGAGCGATGGAAGATGATCGAGCCACTTGAAAAAGATGGCAAGTTTCAGGTTATTCCAACTTTGGAAGAACCTGTTCTGGAAGAAGACCCTTTCTTCTATCTCTTTGAAGAGATGGAGAGAGCGGTCAACCAAAAGGTGGCCGATCAAGAAGAAGAACTGAAGCAGCTCGCGGCCCGGACCGAACCGCAGGAGCCGGAGGTTGAAGATAAAGAAGAGGGGCAGATTAGCTAGATTTGATTTATACTTTGTATCTGCCTTACTTCTTATTCTCAATATAACTCTTTTTCCTTCAACTCTTATTCTTTTAATTGCCAGAACGAAGTAATATAACCAACTTCTAAATAAACTAATAAGTTTTATATTAACGAAGTTGTTTTAATCACCAAGTGTAAGATCGGGGACGCTTACAGGGTGTTAACCATCGGTCCCAGACATTATGTTTGGTTTATTCGTATCAATTCTGATTGGATCGGTCGTTTTACATTGTGTGTGGGTCACTCTTATTCCGTCCTTGGAGTCAATACTTGATTGGATAGGCGTAGTCTGCGTTTAATATGAGTTTTTACGAGCTTCGGCCGAACCTTGGTTCTAATAAAGTCCCTTAGGTTTTGTTGGCTAAGCTTTGCTCATAATACGTCTTATATTAGGACCGATCTTATGTTTCGATATGCTGACTACCATTCCTTTTATCGTAGCAGATTTCATAGGTACAAAGGGCCATTCCTAAAGACTGAATGCCGTTGAAGGGAGTGTTTTAGTTCGTAATGAGTTCTGGGAGAATCACAACTCATCCATGGGGCTGGGCAAGTGCAGGAGCATCTGACTCGTCAGAGCGGTCACTACAACTTGGGAGCCTTGCGGACAAGAAGCTTCGGTCACCAGTCCAGATTCGTCCTAAGCCACCCAACTTCAAGATCGGTCCATCATTCCATTAGAAATAGTTTGTATTTGTACTTACTTGTTTTCTACTTACGTTTAAGGGAATGTATTTCATTGAGTCAAACACATTAATCGAAGATTCACAAGAAATATCGCCTTAAATTCATGACATTCCAAGTTCGGGGGACCTCTATACCATCCAATGTTTCAAGTTTATACGCACCTGATTCCAATTTCTTTGATATTCGATACGGTCCCTCCCAATTTCTGTCTAGCTTTCCAACGTTCCTCTGCACTTTAATGCTTCTGAGGACGAGATCGCCTTCAAAGAATTCTCTTGGGAGGACTCGCTTGTTATGGGCACGTTCCATAGTTCGCTGATAAGCACGCATCCGTGCATAAATTGCATCTCTCTTTTCTTCGATCATCTCGAGGTCCAATAATCTCCTTTCACCATTCATATACTCATCGTATTGAGATATCCGAGGTGATCGGATGGCAACCTCCACCGGGCTAATAGCTTCGGTCCCATACACCAATGAGAAAGGTGAATCCTGGGTTGTTGAGCGAGGTGTAGTTCGGTATGCCCATAGAACCTCATAGATGTGTTCGGGCCATTTACCTCCAAAATCTTCTAACTTGGTTTTCAATCCTTTCAGGATAACCTTGTTAGATACCTCCGTAAGTCCGTTAGTTTGAGGATGGGCTACTGATGAGAAATGCAGGATGATGCCAAACTTGGTGCATAGATCCCGTATGCTCTTTCTGCGGAACTGAGTCCCATTATCAGATACGAGCGCTCGGGGAATCCCGAAGCGGCTCACAATATTTCGCCATAAAAAGTGCTTGACTACTTTCTCTATATGATGGCTACTGCTTCTGCTTCAATCCATTTCGAGTAATATTCTACCGCTACAATACAGAATTTTCTTTGCCCTATTGACCGAGGAAAAGGTCCGAGGATGTCGCTCACCCATCTGTCAAACGGACAAGGCAATGGTTTAATCGATAAGGGAGCCCCAGGAAATTGCGGGAGTGGAGCATGGTATTGACATATGGCACAACGTTTAGTATATTGCTTGGCATCAGCAAGCAATGTTGGCCAAAAGTATCAAGCTCTGATGATGCGGTGGTATAAAGATCGAGCCCCTGAATGAATGTCGCATATCCCTTCATGAACATAAATCATGACGGCTTCAGCCTCAATAGGAGATAAACAGCGCAGAAGCAGGCCTTCAAAACTCTTTTTAAACAAGCGTCCATCGACTAAGGTAAATCTCTTAGCCCGGACCTCTATTTTCCTGGCTTCAGACTTATCTTTAGGGAGATAGCCATTTGAGAGGTATTTAATAAAGGAGTCCATCCAATTGGGTTCTCCCGGAGATTCAGTAGCGTTAATATTCAAGCCTGGAGTTCATGGCATACAGCCCCGATCTCTTCAATAGACTGTTCGGTCACTGGAATCTCGACCGAGGGTCGGTCCTGAATATGGACCGAAATTGTGCTTGGCTCTATGTCAGGTATGCCTGAGGCCAGTCTGGCGAGTGCGTCGGCAACCTTGTTTTGCTCCCGTGGCACATGGTCAAGAGAGAACTCACTGAACTTTTTAGATAGTTCCAGAACTTTGGCGCAATATAACCTCATCATCGGATCATGNCCCTTCATGAACATAAATCATGACGGCTTCAGCCTCAATAGGAGCTAAACAGCGCAGAAGCAGGCCTTCAAAACTCTTTTTAAACAAGCGTCCATCGACTAAGGTAAATCTCTTAGCCCGGACCTCTATTTTCCTGGCTTCAGACTTATCTTTAGGGAGATAGCCATTTGAGAGGTATTTAATAAAGGAGTCCATCCAATTGGGTTCTCCCGGAGATTCAGTAGCGTTAATATTCAAGCCTGGAGTTCATGGCATACAGCCCCGATCTCTTCAATAGACTGTTCGGTCACTGGAATCTCGACCGAGGGTCGGTCCTGAATATGGACCGAAATTGTGCTTGGCTCTATGTCAGGTATGCCTGAGGCCAGTCTGGCGAGTGCGTCGGCAACCTTGTTTTGCTCCCGTGGCACATGGTCAAGAGAGAACTCACTGAACTTTTTAGATAGTTCCAGAACTTTGGCGCAATATAACCTCATCATCGGATCATGAGTTTCAAATCTCCCTGCGAACTGTTCTACTACTAATTTCGAGTCTGAGAACATTCGTACTCTGCTAACTCCCATTTTTCGAGCCAAGGTCATTCCTGATAATACTGCCTCATATTCTACCACATTATTTGTTCCAGCAAAGGAAAATTTGACTGCGGAATGAATAAGATCACCTTGTACCGTTGTCAGGGGTAATGCCCGCTCCTCTTCCCCCAAGGTTGACCCATCTACATGGATCGTCCATCGATCATCCTCTTGGTTAAGATAAATGGCCGACCGGGTCACTTCAACCACAAAATCGGCTAGAACCTGAGCTTTGATCGCCATTCGGGGCAGGAATTCCAGATACATAACGCTGAGTTTGATAGCCCATTTTGCCAATCTCTCATTCAAATCCTTTTTAAGGAGCACTTTCAGAGGTCGATCCGTATAGACATAGACCGTTCGGCCTTCATAGTAATGTTTCAGCTTGGATACTGCTTTTTTCAAAGCTAGCATGAATTTCTCCAAGGTGGAATACCTGGTTTCATCAGATACCAGAGAATGACTGACATAATAAACAGGTCTATGAATGTCGTCTAGTATGGTTGCCAGAGCTGCGCTGACGGCAACTTCTGATACCGCAAGATATAACCCCAAAGGCTCATCACAAGTTGGACCTACCATCACCGGGGGAGTGCTTAAATAAGTCTTCAGCTCGGAGAAGGCCGATCGCATTCTTAGGTCCAATCTAGATGGCTTGCTTTTCTTAGCACTCTTAAAAAAGGTAAGGCCCGGTCTGTGGATTTCGAAATAAACCTGCTTAGTGCGGCTAGCCGGCCAGTAAGCCTTTGAAACTCTCTTTTATTTCTTGGAGGTTGCATATCAATGATAGCCTGCACCTTTTTAGGGTTAACCTCTATGTCTTTCTCTGAAACGTAATATCCTAAAAATTTTCCACTTCGGATCCTGAAGCAGCATTTGTTTGGATTTAGTTTGAGCTTATATTTTCGGCATACTTCGAAACAACGAGACAAATAAGAAAGGTGGTCTTCATCATTCATAGATTTAACAATCATATCATCAACATACACTTCCATCATATGGCCGATAATTCTCTAAAGATTTTGTTGACCAACCTTTGGTATGTTGCTCCAGCATTTTTGAGACCGAATGGCATAACCACATAATAGTAAACCTCATCTTCGGTCATGAATGATGATTTCTTCTGATCTTCCTCAGCTAAGAAGATCTGATGTTATCCAGAATAAGCATCCATGGTACTCATCATGGTGCTTCCAGAAACAGCATCTACCAGTCGGTCGATGTGCGGCAAAGGGAAAGGGTATGACTCACATCTTTTGTTAACATCGGTAAAGTCGATGCACATTCGCCATTTCCCATCCGGTTTGGAGACCACCACTGGGTTTGCAACCCATTCAGTATAGTGGATTTCTCTGATGAATCCCGACCGCAGTAGTTTATTCACCTCAGCCCGGATAATCTCGATTTTTTCGGGAGAATAACGTCTCCTTTTATGCCTAACAGGCTTCGTTCCAGGTCCGGTGTTGTTCCGATGTTCACTATCGGATCGGTCAATCCCCGGAACATCGTCCGGGGTCCATGCGAGTATATCCACGTGGCTTCTCAGCAAGTGGATCAGATCTTTTTCNAATAAGAAAACGGTTAAGTGAAATAGTTCATGGGTGTGTGTATGATGTACCTAAGAAGTAAGAAAGATAATGTGTAGTGTGTGTGAAGTTTTCTTTAATAGATTGTGACCGCTTTACAGATTTTGTAGGTGACGCAGGTGAGATATGATAAGGACGGGGAAGGAGGTCGTCGGTTGTCCGGTGATAGAGTCCGGTCCTTCGGAGAACACTCTAAATTATGCAGTCGTACTTTAATGTTTTGAACTATGTTTTAAATTGCTTTCGAATATTTCCGTTTTAATTATCATGTTTTTAACAAAACAACTAGGCCCAAATTACGGTCGTTACACGTAGTCTGCGTTTAATATGAGTTTGTATGAGCTTCGGCCGAACCTTGGTTCTAATAATGTCCCTTAAATTTTGTTGGCTAAGCTTTGCTCATAATACGTCTTATTAGAACCGATCTTATGTTTCGATATGCTGACTACCATTCCTTTTATCGTAGCAGATTTCATAGGTACAAAGGGCAGTTCCTAAAGACTGAATGTCGTTGAAGGGAGTGTTTTAGTTCGTAATGAGTTCTGGGAGAATCACAACTCATCCATGGGCTGGGCAAGTGCAGGAGCATCTGACTCGTCAGAGCGGTCACTACAACTTGGCAGTCTTGCGGACAAGAAACTTCGGTCACCAGTCCAGATTCGTCATAAGTCACCCGACTTCAAGATCGGTCCATCATTCCATTAGAAATAGTTTGTATTGTACTTACTTGTTTTCTACTTACGTTTAAGGGAATGTATTTTATTGAGTCAAACACATTAATCGAAGATTCACAAGAAATATTGTCTTAAATTCATGACATTCCAAGTTCGGGGGACCTCTATACCATCCAATGTTTCAAGTTTGTGCGCACCTTATTCCAATTTCTTTGATATTCGATATGGTCCTTCCCAATTTCTGTCTAGCTTTCCAACATTCCTCTGCACTTTAATGCTTCTGAGGACGAGATCGCCTTCAAAGAATTCTCTTGGGAGGACTCGCTTGTTATGAGCTCGTTCCATAGTTCGCTGATAAGCACGCATCCGTGCATAAATTGCATCTCTCTTTTCTTCGATCATCTTGAGGTCCAATAATCTTCTTTCACCATTCATATGTTCATCATATTGAGATATTCGAGGCGATCGGATGGCAACATCCACCGGGCTAACAGCTTCGGTCCCATACACCAATGAGAAAGGTGATTCCTGGGTTGTTGAGCGAGGTGTAGTTCGGTATGCCCATAGAACCTCATAGATGTGTTCGGGAAATTTGCCTCCAAAATCTTCTAACTTGGTCTTCAATCCTTTCAGGATGACCTTGTTAGATACCTCCGTAAGTCCATTAGTTTGGGGGTGGGCTATTGACGAGAAATGCTTGATGATACCCAACTTGGTGCATAGATCCCGTATGCTCTCTCCGCGGAACTGAGTCCCATTATCTGATATGAGCGCTCGGGGAACCCCGAAGCGGCTCACAATATTTCTCCATAAAAATGTTTGACTACTTTTTTTGAGATGATGGCTACTACTTCTGCTTCAATCCATTTCGAGTAATACTCTACCGCTACGATACATAATTTTCTTTGCCCTATTGACCGAGGAAAAGGTCCGAGGATGTCGATCCCCCATCTGTCAAACGGACAAGGCAATGGGGTAATCGATAAGGGAGCCCCAGGCAATTGCGGGAGTGGAGCATGGTATTGACATATGGCACAACGTTTAGTGTATTGCTTGGCATCAGCAAGCAATGTTGGCCAAAAGTATCCAGCTCTAATGATGCGGTGGTATAAAGATCGAGCCCCTGAATGAATGCCGCATATCCCTTCATGAGCATAAATCATGACGGCTTCAGCCTCAATAGGAGATAAATAGCGCAGAAGCGGGCATTCAAAACTCTTTTTAAACAAGCGTCCATCGACTAAGGTAAATCTCTTAGCCCGAATTTCTACTTTCCTGGCTTCAGACNGAGGAAAAGGTCCGAGGATGTCGATCCCCCATCTGTCAAACGGACAAGGCAATGGGGTAATCGATAAGGGAGCCCCAGGCAATTGCGGGAGTGGAGCATGGTATTGACATATGGCACAACGTTTAGTGTATTGCTTGGCATCAGCAAGCAATGTTAGCCAAATGTATCCAGCTCTAATGATGCGGTGGTATAAAGATCGAGCCCCTGAATGAATGCCGCATATCCCTTCATGAACATAAATCATGACGGCTTCAGCCTCAATAGGAGATAAACAGCGCAGAAGCGGGCCTTCAAAACTCTTTTTAAACAAGCGTCCATCGACTAAGGTAAATCTCTTAGCCCGAACCTCTATTTTCCTGGCTTCAGACTTATCTTCAGGGAGATAGCCGTCTGAGAGGTATTTATTAAAGGAGTCCATCCAATTGGGTTCTCCCGGAGATTCAGTAGCGTTAATATTCAAGCCCTGGAGTTCATGGCATAGAGCCCCGATCTCTTCAATAGACTGTTCGGTCACTGGAATCTCGACTGAGGGTCGGTCCTGAATATGGACCGAAATAGTGTTTGGCTCTATGTCAGGTATGCCTGAGGCCAATCTGGCGAGTGCGTCGGCAACCTTGTTTTGCTCCTGTGGCACATGGTCAAGAGAGAACTCACTGAACTTTTTGGATAGTTCTAGAACTTTGGCGCAATATAACCTCATCATCGGATCATGAGTTTCAAATCTCCCTGCGAACTGTTCTACTACTAACTTCGAGTCTGAGAACATTCGTACTCTGCTAACTCCCATTTTTCGAGCCAAGGTCATTCGTGATAATATTGCCTCATATTCTACCACATTATTTGTTCCAACAAAGGAAAATTTGACTGCGGAATGAATAAGATCACCTTGTACCGTTGTCAGTTTAATGCTCGCTCCTCTTCCCCCGAAGGTTGACCCATCTACATGGATCGTCCATCGATCATTCTCTTGGTTAAGATAAATGGCCGATCGGGTCATTTCTACCACAAAATCGGCTAGAACCTGAGCTTTGATCGCCCTTCGGGGCAGGAATTCCAGATACATAGCGCTGAGTATGATAGCTCATTTTGCCAATCTCTCATTCAAATCCTTCTGTTTAAGGAGCACTTTCAGAGGCTGATCCGTATAGACATAGACCGTTCGGCCTTCAAAATAATGTTTCAGCTTGGATACAGCTTTTTCAAAGCTAGCATGAATTTCTTCAAGGTGGAATACTTGGTTTCAGCAGATACCAGAGAATGGCTGACATAATAAACATGTCTATGAATTTCGTTTCGTATGGTTACCAGAGCTGCGCTGACGGCAACTTCGGATACCGCAAGATATAACCCCAAAGGTTCATCACAAGTTGGACTTACCATCACCGGGGGAGTGCTTAAATAAGTCTTCAGCTCGGAGAAGGCCCGATCGCATTCTTCGGTCCAATCTAGATGGCTTGCTTTTCTTAGCACTCTGAAAAAAGGTAAGGCCCGGTCTGTGGATTTTGAAATAAATCTGCTCAGTGCGGCTAGCCGGCCAGTAAGCCTTTGAAACTCTCTTTTGTTTCTCGGAGGTTGCATATTAATGATAGCCTGCACCTTTTCAGGGTTAACCTCTATGCCTTTCTCTGAAACGTAATATCCTAAAAACTTTCCACTTCGGATCCTGAAGCAGCATTTGTTTGGATTTAGTTTAAGCTTATATTTTCGGCATACTTCGAAACAACGAGACAAATAAGAAAGGTGGTCTTCATCATTCATAGATTTTAACAATCATATCGTCAGCATACACTTACATCATATGGCCGATCAATTCTCTAAAGATTTTGTTGACCAACCTTTGGTATGTTGCTCCAGCATTTTTGAGACCGAATGGCATAACCACATAATAGTAAACCCCATCTTCGGTCATGAATGATGATTTCTTCTGATCTTCCTCAGCTAAGAAGATCTGATGATACCCAGAATAAGCATCCATGGTACTCATCATGGTGCTACCAGAAACAGCATCTACCAGTCGGTCGATGTGCGGCGAAGGGAAAGGGTCTGACTCACAGCTTTTGTTAACATCGGTAAAGTCGATGCACATTCGCCATTTCCCATCCGGTTTGGAAACCACCATTGCGTTTGCAACCCATTCAGTATAGTGGATTTCTCTTATGAATCCCGACCGCAGTAGTTTATTCACCTCAACCCGGATAATCTCGATTTTCTCGGGAGAATAGCGTCTCCTTTTCTGCCTAACAGGCTTCGTTCCAGGTTCGGTGTTGATCCGATGTTCACTATCGGATCGGTCAATCCCCGGAACATCGTCCGGGGTCCATGCGAATATATCCATGTGGCTTCTCAGCAAGTTGATCAGATCTTTTTCAAAGTCAGGGGCTAGATCTGCCCCGATGCGAGTTGTCTTGGTTGAGTCATCCTCAACCAGGTTAATCAATTTGAACCCTACGGGTTCCATTGCTTGCCTCGGGTGCGGCAGCTCTTCCAGCATATCCACCCGAGCCCTTTTAATCGGTGCCAAAGTTCGGCACGAGCTCATGTAGCATTGCCTAGCTACTTTCTGATCCCCCTTAACATAAATAACTCCATGAATGGAGGGGAATTTGAGTATCATGTGATAAGTAAATGGGACCGCCTCGAACTTACTAAGGCCGGTCCGTCCGATAATAGCGTTGTAAGCCAAGTCGACTTCAACGATAATGAATTCCAGGTCCTCCGACCGGTCCTTGGATGGCTCTCCAAGGATAACTGGGAATAACATCTTCCCGCATGGAATAACGCTCCTTTGGTCGAACGACCAAAGAGTTATGTTAGCGACGGGAGATCGTGAGCAGCAGCTTCCAACATATCGGCAACCTCGCGCTTCATTAGATTGCACGAAGCCCCAGTTTCCACTAAGATTCTGTGGACACGACGGTTCCCGATGACCCCAGTGATGGTAATGGGGTCGTCGCATGGATCGATGATCCCTTCCCGATCAGCCAAGGTGAAAGTGATATCCTCTCTAAAAGAGGAGGATCGTTCCACTGGATCATATTTCACCAGTGCCACAGACTCGGAGCTCTCAGCGGAGTATCCGCGTGCAATTCTCTTTCGGTCCCGGACCGATTCATTTATTCTCAAACCACCGGAGATAACATAAACATCTCCGGCTACTTCTCTGGGTGCCGCCTCATTTTGAGGAGGTTGGGCACCAGTTTCCGCAGGTGGAGGAGTGGCTTGCTCCTGTCTTCAACCCTCGTTCTGCGGGGCTCTGCCGCCACGGCCCCGCCATCTTCTTCTTCGGCCCTGACCACGGTTCTCACGACCGTGTTGGCCTCTTTCTTGTTCTGGCGGAGGAGACCGTCGGTCCTTCGTCCGATAATTATAGTTTCGGGGTTGTCCCAGATTATCTCTTCTCCGCGGCCTGTGACGATCGTCACCTTGGTGGCCCTTTCGGGGGGATTCTGCTCGCTTGCCCTTCTGACCATTCCGGTCGGGCTTTTCTTTCTTCATTGTCGCTACCGTCTCTTTCAACAGCAGGCACTTCAGTGTCGGGTGATCGCGATTATGATGCAGCTCGCAATACACCCGATTGTCCTCCTGCTTCGGGGGGACGTCTTTTTCGCTTACAACCGCTACTTCTCGCGAATGCTTTTTAGGGTAGGAAACTCTATGATCACCTGCGGGCTCAGAACTCCCGCTAGGTTTCTGATAACCAAGCATCAGCGCTTCATCCACCTTAATATACTTCTTAATTTTCTGGAGAAGTTTTCCCAAGGTGGATGGTAGGCTCTTTACCAAGCTGGCCCACGGTCCCAGGACCTGCTGTAGAATAGCAATCTTATCCCGGAGCTCGAGCTTGATACCCCAGGCGGTCCTATTGAATTTCTCCATGAAGGACCGAAGACTCATCTTTGTCGGGATATATTTCAGCTGATATAGTTCATGCCTGCTTCGGGGCGGTCCTACATATGGAGCAAATTGCTCAGAGAAGGCCAAAAAAAATCCGTCATACGACTATATGTATCGGGCCGGCAAATTTTTGAACCACGTTCGGGTGTCGCCTTGTAATCCTGCCGTGAAGATGCAGCACTTTAGTGAATCCGAGGCCCGAACCGTTCCCATGCGTAATTCAAAATCGGCAACGTGATCGATTGGATCAACATCACCACGAAATGTCGGCAACCCCTCGGGGTTGCGATAATGCCGATCTGGGACTGCTGCCTAGATCTCTTCAGAAATGGGGAGCATCAAATCTCCCAAGGCGGCTGATACGCCTTCAGATTGATGGGACGATGCCTGGACCGCATGCAAATTATGCCACCAGTCATCATCCTTATTTCGCCTGATTGGGGCCTCCATGGCCCTGTTAAATAAACCAGGATTGCGTCCCAGATTAGGTTCGCAATCCTTCAACGCACGAATGCTCTCCAACTCTCTGGTGAGCTCATCAATTCGTCGCTGCATCTGCTCCTGATCATTTCCAGGAGCGGGAGTTAAAGCTCTGGCTGGGGGAGGAGGGGTAGACCAATATCTAGGCCTCCTCGTTGTTACGCCACGCCTGATGATTTCTTCATCATCAGTGCTGCGCTCGTCAAGATCACTCTCGTATCCTCTGCTTTTGGGAACAGNAATAGGAGATAAACATCGCAGAAGCGGGCCCTCAAAACTCTTTTTAAATAAGCGTCCGTCGACTAAGGTGAATCTCTTAGTCCGGACCACTATTTTCCTGGCCTCAGACTTATCTTCAGGGAGATATCCATTTGAGAGGTATTTAACGAAGGAGTCCATTCAATTGGGTTCTCCTGGGGATTCAGTAGCGTTAATATTCAAGCCCTGGAGTTCATGGCATAGAACCCTGATTTCTTCAATAGATTGTTCGGTCATTGGAATCTCGACCGAAGGTCGGTCCTGAACGTGGACCGAAATAGTGCTAGGCTCTATGTCGGGTATGCCCGAAGCCAATCTGGCGAGTGCATCGGCAGCCTTGTTTTGTTCTCGTGGCACATGGTCAAGAGAGAACTCACTGAATTTTTTGGATAGTTCCAGAACTTTGGCGCAATATAACCTCATCACCGGATCATGAGTTTCAAATCTCCATGCGAACTGTTCTACTACTAACTTCGAGTCTAAGAACATTCGTACTCTGCTAACTCCCATTTTTCGAGCCAAGGTCATTCCTGATAACACTGCCTCATATTCTACCACATTATTTGTTCCAGCAAAGGAAAATTTGACTGCGGAATGAATAAGATCACCATTTACCGTTGTCAGGGTAATGCCCGCTCCTCTTCCCCCGAAGGTTGACCCATCTACATGGATCGTCCATCGATCATCCTCTTGGTTAAGATAAATGGCCGATCGGGTCATTTCAACCACAAAATCGGCTAGAACCTGAGCTTTGATCTCCCATCGGGGCAGGAATTCCAGATACATAGCGCTGAGTTTGATAGCCCATTTTGCCAATCTCTCATTCAAATCCTTATGTTTAAGGAGCACTTTCAGAGGTTGATCCGTATAGACATAGACCGTTCGGCCTTCAAAATAATGTTTCAGCTTGGATACCGCTTTTTCAAAGCTAACATGAATTCCTCCAAGGTGGAATACCTGGTTTCTGCAGATACCAGAGAATGGCTGACATAATAAACATGTCTATGAATGTCGTCTCGTATGGTTACCAGAGCTGCGATGACGGCAACTTCTGATACCGCAAGATATAACCCCAAAGGTTCATCACAAGTTGGACTTACCATCATCGGGGGAGTGCTTAAATAAGTCTTCACCTCGGAGAAGGCTCGATCGCATTCTTCGGTCCAATATAGATGGCTTGCTTTTCTTAGCACTCTGAAAAAAGGTAAGGCCCGGTCTGTAGATTTCGAAATAAACCTGCTTAGTGCGGCTAGCCGGCCAGTAAGCCTTTGAAACTCTCTTTTGTTTCTCAGAGGTTGCATGTCAATGATCGCCTGCACCTTTTCAGAGTTAACCTCTATGCCTTTCTCTGAAACGTAATATCCTAAAAATTTTCCACTTCGGATCCCGAAGCAGCATTTGTTTGGATTTAGTTTAAGCTTATATTTTCGGCATACTTCAAAACAACGAGACAAATAAGAAAGGTGGTCTTCATCATTCATAGATTTAACAATCATATCGTCAACATACACTTCCATCATATGGCCGATCAATTCTCTAAAGATTTTGTTGCCTAACCTTTGGTATGTTGCTCCAGCATTTTTGAGACCGAATAGCATAACCACATAACAGTAAACCCCATCTTCGGTCATGAATGATGATTTCTTCTGATCTTCCTCAGCTAAGAAGATCTGATGATACCCAGAATAAGCATCCATGGTACTCATCATGGTGCTACCAGAAACAGCATCTACCAGTCGGTCGATGTGCGGCAAAGGGAAAGGGTCTGACTCACAGCTTTTGTTAACATCGGTAAAGTCGATGCACATTCGCCATTTCCCATCCGGTTTGGAAACCACCACTGGGTNCCATCTTCGGTCATGAATGATGATTTCTTCTGATCTTCCTCAGCTAAGAAGATCTGATGATACCCAGAATAAGCATCCATGGTACTCATCATGGTGCTACCAGAAACAACATCTACCAGTCGGTCGATGTGCGGCAAAGGGAAAGGGTCTGACTCACAGCTTTTGTTAACATCGGTAAAGTCGATGCACATTCGCCATTTCCCATCCGGTTTGGAGACCACCACTGGGTTTGCAACCCATTCAGTATAGTGGATTTCTCTGATGAATCCCGACCGCAGT
The DNA here is from genome assembly GCA_009725065.1 of Utricularia reniformis. Classification (NCBI taxonomy): domain Eukaryota; kingdom Viridiplantae; phylum Streptophyta; class Magnoliopsida; order Lamiales; family Lentibulariaceae; genus Utricularia; species Utricularia reniformis. The sequence continues at coordinate 187,111 of RWGZ01001105.1, forward strand.
AGTTTATTCACCTCAGCCCTGATAATCTCGATTTTCTCGGGAGAATAGCGTCTCCTTTTCTGCCTAACAGGCTTCGTTCCAGGTTCGGTGTTGATCCGATGTTCACTATCGGATCGGTC
>RWGZ01001105.1:192814-304134 GCA_009725065.1 Utricularia reniformis
AGAAAGTAGCTAGGCAATGCTACATGAGCTCGTGCCGAACTTTGGCACCGATTAAAAGGGCACGGGTGGATCTGCTGGAAGAGCTGCCACACCCGAGGCAAGCAATGAAACCCGTAGGGTTCATATTGATTAACCTAGTTGAGGATGACTCAACCAAGACAACCCGCATCGGGGTCCATTTAGCCCCTGACTTTGAAAAAGAACTGATCCACTTGCTGAGAAGCCACGAAGATATATTCGCATGGACCCCGGACGATGTTCCGGGGATTGACCGATCCGATAGTGAACATAGGATCAACACTGAGCCAGGAACGAAGCCTGTTAGGCATAAAATGAGATGTTATTCTCCCGAGAAAATCGAGATTATCCGGGCTGAAGTGAATAAGCTGATGCGGTCGGGATTCATCAGAGAAATCCACTATACTGAATGGGTTGCAAACCCAGTGGTGGTCTCCAAACCGGATGGGAAATGGCGCATGTGTATCGACTTTACCGATGTTAACAAAAGCTGTGAGTCAGACCATTTCCCTTTGCCGCACATCGACCGACTGGTAGATGTTGTTTCTGGTAGCACCATGATGAGTACCATGGATGCTTACTCTGGGTATCATCAAATCTTCCTAGCTGAGGAAGATCAGAAGAAATCATCATTCATGACCGAAGATGGGGTTTATTGTTATGTGGTTATGTCATTCGGTCTCAAGAATGCTGGAGCAACATACCAAAGGTTGGTCAAAAAAATCCTTAGAGAATTGATCGGCCATATGATGGAAGTGTATGTTGACGATATGATTGTTAAATCTATGAATGATGAAGACAACCTTTCTTATTTGTCTCGTTGTTTCGAAGTATGCCGAAAATATAAGCTTAAACTAAATCCAAACAAGTGCTGCTTCAGGATCCGAAGTGGAAAATTTTTAGGATATTACGTTTCAGAGAAAGGCATAGATGTTAACCCTGAAAAGGTGCAGTATATTATTGACATGCAACCTCCGAGAAACAAAAGAGAGTTTCAAAGGCTTACTGGTCGGCTAGCCGCACTAAGCAGGTTTATTTCGAAATCCACAGACCGGGCCTTACCTTTTTTCAGAGTACTAAGAAAAGCAAGCCATCTAGATTGGACCGAAGAATGCGATCGGGCCTTCTCCGAGCTGAAGACTTATTTAAGCACTCCCCCGATGATGGTAAGTCCAACTTGTGATGAACCTTTGGGGTTATATCTTGCGGTATCCGAAGTTGTCGTCATCGCAGCTCTGGTAACCATACGAAACGACATTCATAGACATGTTTATTATGTTAGCCTTTCTCTGGTATCTGCTTAAACCAGATATTCCACCTTGGAGAAATTCATGCTAGCTTTGAAAAAAGCAGTATCCAAGCTGAAACATTACTTTGAAGGCCGAACGGTCTATGTCTATATGGATCAACATATGAAAGTGCTCCTTAAACATAAGGATTTGAATGAGAGATTGGCAAAATGGGCTATCAAACTCAGCGCTATGTATATGGAATTCCTGCCTCGAAGGGCGATCAAAGCTCAGGTTCTAGCCGATTTTGTGGTTGAAATGACTATCAGCCATTTATCTTAACCAAGAGGATGATCGATGGACGATCCATGTAGATGGGTCAACCTTCGGGGGAAGAGGAGCGGGCATTACCCTGACAACGGTACAAGGTGATCTTATTCATTCCGCAGTCAAATTTTCCTTTGATGGAACCAATAATGTGGTAGAATATGAGGCAGTATTATCAGGAATGACATTGGCTCGGAAAATGAGAGTTAGCATAGTACAAATTTTCTCATACTCGAAGTTAGTAGTAGAACAGTTCGCATGGAGATTTGAAACTCATGATCCGATGATGAGGTTATATTGCGCCAAAGTTCTGGAACTATCCAAAAAGTTCAGTGAGTTCTCTCTTGACCATGTGCCACTGGAGCAAAACAAGGTTGCCGACGCACTCGCCAGATTGGCCTCAGGCATACCTGACATAGAGCCAAGCACTATTTCGGTCCATATTCAGGACCGACCTTCGGTGGAAATTCCAGTGACCGAACAGTCTATTGAAGAGATCGGGGCTCTATGCCATGAACTCTAGGGCTTGAATATTAACGCTACTGAATCTCTGGGAGAACCCAATTGGATGGACTCCTTTATTAAATATCTCTCAAACGGCTATCTCCGTGAAGATAAGTCTGAAGAAAGGAAAATAGAGGTCCGGGCTAAAAGATTCACCTTAGTCGATGGACGCTTGTTTAAAAAGAGTTTTGAAGGCCCGCTTCTACGCTGTTTATCTCCTATTGAGGCCGAAGCTGTCATGATTTATGTTCATGAAGGGATATGCGGCATTCATTCAGGGGCTCGATCTTTATACCACCGCATCATTAGAGTTGGATACTTTTGGCCAACATTGTTTGCTGATGCCAAGCAATACACTAAACATTGTGCCATATGTCAATACCACGCTCCACTCCCGCAATTGCATGGGGCTCCCTTATCGATTACCCCATTGCCTTGTCCGTTTGACAGATGGGGGATCGACATCCTCGGACCTTTTCCTCGGTCAATAGGGCAAAGAAAATTCTGTATCGTAGCGGTGGAGTATTACTCGAAATGGATTGAAGCAGAAGCAGTAGCCATCATCTTAGAAAAAGTACTCAAACACTTTATATGGCGAAATATTGTGAGCCGCTTCGGGATTCCCCGAGCGCTCGTATCTGATAATGGGACTCAGTTCCGCGGAAAGAGCATACGGGACCTATGCACCAAGTTGGGCATCATCCAGCATTTCTCATCAGTAGCCCATCCCCAAACTAACGACTTACGGAGGTATCTAACAAGGTTATCCTGAAGGGATTGAAAACCAAGTTAGAAGATTTTGGAGGTAAATGGCCCGAACACATCTATGAGGTCCTATAGGCATACCGAACTACACCTCGCTCAACAACCCAGGAATCACCTTTCTCATTGGTGTATGGGACCGAAGCTGTTAGCTCGGTGGAGGTTGCCATCCGATCGCCTCGAATATCTCAATATGATGAACATATGAATGGTGAAAGGAGGTTATTGTACCTCGAGATTATCGAAGAAAAGAGAGATGCAATTTATGCACGGATGCGTGCTTATCAGCGAACTATGGAACGGGCCCATAACAAGCGAGTCCTCCCAAGAGAATTCTTTGAAGGCGATTTCGTCCTCAGAAGCATTAAAGTGCAGAGGAATGTTGGAAAGCTAGACAGAAATTGGGAGGGACCGTATCGGATATCAAAGAAATTGGAATCAGGTGCGTACAAATTTGAAACATCGGATGGTATAGAGGTCCCCCGAACTTGGAATGTCATGAATTGAAGGCGATATTTCTTGTGAATCTTTGAATAATGTGTTTGACTCAATAAAATACATTCCCTTAAACATAAGTAGAAAACAAGTAAGTACAATACAAACTATTTCTAATGGAATGATAGACCGATCTTGAAATTGGGTGACTTAGGATAAATCTGGACTGGTGACCGAAGCTTCTTGTCCGCAAGGCTCCCAAGTTGTAGTGACCGCTCTACGAGTCAGATGCTCCTGCACTTGCCCAGCCCCATGGATGAGTTGTGATTCTCCCATAACTCATTACGAGCTAAAACACTCCCTTCAACGGCATTCAGTCTTTAGGAATGACTCTTTGTACCTATGAAATCTGCTACGATAAAAGGAATGGTAGTCAGCATATCGAAACATAAGATCGGTCCTAATATAAGACGTATTATGAGCAAAGCTTAGCCAACAAAACCTAAGAGACTTTATTAGAACCAAGGTTCGGCCGAAGCTCATAAAAACTCATATTAAACGCAGACTACGCCTATCCAATCAAGTATTGACTCCAAAGACGGAATAAGAGTGACCCACACACAATGTAAAACAACCGATCCAATCAGAATTGATACGAATAAACCAAACATAATGTCTGGGACTGATGGTTAACACCCTGTAAGCGTCTCCGATCTTACATTTGGTGATTAAAACAACTTCGCTAATATAAAACTTATTAGTTTATTTAGAAGTTGGTTATATTTCTTCGTTATGGTAATAAAAAGAATAAGAGTTGAAGGAAAAAGAGCTATATTGAGAATAAGAAGTAAGACATATACAACGTATAAATCAAATCTAGCTAATCTGCCCCTCTTCTTTATCTTCAAACTCCGGCTTCTGCGGTTCGGTCCGGGCAGCGAGCTGCTTCAGTTCTTCTTCTTGATCGGCCACCTTTTGGTTGACCGCTCTCTCCATCTCTTCAACGAGATAGAAGAAAGGGTCTTCTTCCAGAACAGGTTCTTCCAAAATCGGAATAACCTGAAACTTGCCATCTTTTTCAAGTGGCTCGATCATCTTCCATCGCTCATCCGAAGGGGAAAGCCCGAACTGCTGAATAACTTGCTCTCGCATGTTATCCAAATATTTAGCAGTATAAACCCCATGTATGTTATCCGCTAAAGCGAATAACAAAGGGGACCGAGCGAAACCCAGAACTGCTTCCCGGACCGAACCTTCGGTCGAAGTGCGGGACCTTGTCAACTCCTCTTCCAAGGCCGTCTTGTCTTCTTGGGCCCGAAGGAGAAGCTCGTTCAGCTTGTTCCTCTTCCCCTGGGCCCGACCTTGGACTTCGTTGATTTCATCTTTTTTGGCCCGCGGCTTGGCCTCCAGGTCGGCATTTCGCCCCTGAGCTGTTTGTCCTGTCTTCTCCAGCTCAGAGATTTTATCGGCTAAGAGCGAGACCTCCGTCCCGGCCCTTAGCAGCTCATTGTCCAGTCGGTCACGGTCCTCCCGTACCGTGACCAACTCACTATGCTTGATCTCAACTTGCCTTTTTGCAAGGTCAAGTTGATCTTGGACTTGTTGGGATACAACACTACCACCCTGGTTCTTCTCCACGGTGATAGCAGTTGTGAAGGTTTTCCTCAACATCTGCATAAGATAACACATTTTAAAAGATGAAACTTCGGGCCTTCATGTTAAGTAAAAGTTACCTTAGTGGTGAGGTCGAGGAAACCTTCCATAATATCTTCCTCAGACATGTCCGCCTGGACGTTGTCTGGGTTCTGCTCTCCGTAAAGGCGGAAGTCCTTTAGGAAAGCACTCATGCAGGAGGTTAATTTCCTCCCCTTGCTGAACCTGTCGAGCAGGCCCAGAGTAACTCCCCAGTCGGAGTTAGTCTTCAGGCCCGATGCAGGCTCCTTCAAAACGATCCCCTTAGTAGGGACCAGAGCGCTATCCCCCCTTCTTAGCCTTTTCAGTTCCTGCAGGGCTTCCGCTTCGGTCGCCCTTTTCCCTTTTCTTAAGGGGACCGGCAGCAGGGAGACGTTCGCCTTAAGCTGAGGACCGGGGAGAACCTTCTCCATGGGAACGGCTCCCTGCAGCAATAAAGCAATAGTTTTAGCACTAATAAAGGAGGTATTTCTGATTTGATAGAGGCTGGATAAGCTCAAAGAACGAATCCGAGCCTTTATCACCTCCTCTACCACTCCAAATACCCGAAACGCAGGCCCTTCTCCAGTTGAAGGCTGCCCTGTGCAGCGAAGGGTCAATGTGCCCGCGACGGTTGTTTGGATCGGGGGGTTCCCGGACCCCGAAGGGACCAGCGTACCCCGTTGCTGATTCACTCCCCTCAGAGCTGCCCAATGCTTCGCGTTGTCCTTCAGAAGGACGGACCGAAGCAGCTGCCATGCGTTTGAAGCGAGAGCTTGGCTGTAACGACCCGCCTTTCCGCTTGCACGATATTGTCTGCTTTGGACTAGGCTGATCCTAATTACACTCACCTAGTTCTCACGGCTTTACTTTTTCCCTAGCTCCCACACTTCCCAGTGGGTCACCCATCCCTGAATTACTCCAAGGTGAGCACACTTAACTTTCCAGTTCTAACGTTCCGCTTGCCACTTTGCTAGGGAAAAGGCCTCGTGCAATGGGAGACAAATCATTATACTTAACATACGATCGCTCCCCGTCTATAGCCGATGTAGGGATTCGCCTAAGGTGCCCTCTCTCTCGCACCCCCGAGGGGTCCTTACATTCACCCCTCCTTATGGACTCAGCGTCCTCGCTGAGTCCACCGGGAGGGGTGAAGACACATTGGTGGTGGAACGGTATGAAAAACGACATAGCAACTTATGTGGCACGATCGCTGAGTCCATAAGGAGGGGTGAAGACACATTGGTGGTGGAACGGTATGAAAAACGACATAGCAACTTATGTGGCACGATGTGATACGTGTCAGAGAGTAAAAGCGGAACATCAAAGACCGGGTGGAGAGCTACAACCCCTGGATATTCCGGAATGGAAATGGGATCACATCGGAATGGACTTTGTGGTGGGGTTATCGAGAAGCCCGCGGAAGAACGATGCAATTTGGGTGATAGTCGATAGACTAACGAAAGCCGTACACTTTATAGCAATCAAAGTTACAGACGGAATTGATCGCCTATCCAAGATATATATCGATAACATTGTCAAACTTCATGGGATTCCCATAAGCATTGTGTCGGATAGAGATCCAATGTTTACCTCCACATTCTGGCAAAGTTTGCAACAGTCACTTGGAACCAAATTACGATGAGCACCGCATATCACCCCCAAACGGACGGACAAATAGAGAGGACCAACCAATCTTAGAGGATATGCTCAGGGCATGTGTGACAGAGTTTAGCGGGAGCTGGGAAGAGTTCCTATCATTGGCAGAATTCGAGTACAATAACAGTTATCAAAGTAGTATTGCGATGGCACCCTACGAAGCGCTTTATGGAAGGAAATGTAGGACGCCTCTGTGCTGGGACGAAATCGGGGAAAGGAGACTCACGGGGATGGAATTGGTGGAGATATCAAGAGAGAAAGTCGCCATTGTGAGGAGAAACATGAAAATTGCACAAGACCGATACAAAAGCTGGGCAGATTTGAAGAGACGACCAATGGAGCTGGAAGTCGGCGATAGAGCATACTTGAAAGTCTCACCCATGAAGGGAGTTCTAAGAGCAACACGTTCTGGAAATTAGGCCCACGATATATAGGACCCTTCGAGGTGTTAAAAAGGATCGGAAAGCTGGCGTACAAACTTAAACTCTCCGATGGGATGAGTAACATACATGACGTATTCCACATCTCCCAACTGAGGAAAAGCTTAACGGAAGGCAAACAAGAACGCACAGTGGAACAAGTAACGCTGACTCCGGAACTAACATACGAGGAGAGGCCAATAAGGATATTGGACAGGATGGAGAGGAAGCTACGCAACAAAATGATTCCCATGGTAAAAGTACAATGGTCGAACCAAGGAGAAGCGGAGGTGACATGGGAAACCGAGCATGAGAAAGTTGCGAAAACACCCGAAGTGATGGAAGAATGGTACGCACGAGTTTCGGGATGAAACTCCATTTAAGGTGGGAAGGATGTAACGACCCAGGAAAGCGGCACAAAGAGAGAATTAGGATAGGTTAGACTCGCATTAATTCTTGTTAAAAACATGTAATGAGGGGTAGTTTTGTAAATTAACATAAGAAGAGGGAATATTAGAAGGAGGGGTTAAAGGGTCATTTGGACAAGTTAAGAAACCTATAAATAGGAGTGGGATGGGAAAAGAAGGGTCATTTGACACAAAAAACGTGAGAAAAATCGAGAGAAATCGAGATTATCGCGGAAATTGGAAACTGCCTGAAATTGTCGCGAAAATCAGGTGCAAGAGAGAATTATCGCCAAAATCGGGATGAAGGAAGGAATTATCGCGAATTCGGAGGACCGCTGCAATATTATCGTGGAAATCAGGGCCGAAGAGTAAATTATCGCAGATTCAGGACCAAGAAGCAAATTATCGCGAATTCCGGGAGCTGTGTGCAATATTGTCACGGAAACGGACTGAGTGCAGAATTATCGCGAATTTCGGGAGTTGTGTGCAATATTGTCGCGGAAACGGACTGAGTGCAGAATTATCGTGAATTTCAAGGACTTGCGCGTAAATTGTCGCGAAATTCAGGGCTGTGGTGCAATTATCGCGAAAATGAATGTTTATGCAAATTATCGAGGAGATTAAGGACCGAAACGTAACTTATCGTGAATACGAAGAGCAACACCCGATTTGGCCGTAAATTGGGGACCATAGTGTAGTTCAGCGCAAATCCGAGGGTAAGGTCGCCAATTGCCGCATGTTTCGATTAACTAACGAAAGTAAGTCATAGGGTCACACAACGGTATAACACGTTAAATACGTATATGCAGGGAGTAGAGGACAAGGAAGTAACAGGCTATAGGACGACCAGGTTAGCGGAGCAAACATAGTAAATTAAAAGAAGGTTCGCAGTTAGGAGTTTAAATGAACACTAAACCGAATTGAAAAGAGCGTGAACTAAAAACAGAAATCTCGGGGCGAGTTGAGAACACCAAACCCGGCATCGTGTTCATGAGCACGGTCAGCCACAGGTAGGACATGTCCGAGGAAGGGATACATGAGTTCTCCGGAACAGAAATGTGCGCATTACAGAGCCGAACGGAACCGGATAGGAACGGGGTAGCGCCCGAGCCCCTGACCGGGNTAAAAAGTTTTTTTCTTCTTTCATAGATATAAAAGTGCAAACGGTCCAGACCCATATTCACGAAAACTCTAGGTTGACTGTGAAGTACGAGCAAGCTTGGTACGCACTACAGCGTAGTTTTGAGATGGTGTACGGTTCGTGGGAGTCTTCAATGAAGAAATTGTCATCGTTGTTCAACAAGATGATTTTAAGGAATAATGAGACTATTGTAACATGGAATTTGCATGAAACAACGCTTGGCCCCCATAACTACATGATTTACTATGTATTTTGGGCTTTCCGACCTAGCATATACGCTTATCAATACTATGATCAAATTCTTTCCGTTGACGCCATCCACTTATACTCAAAGTATGATAAATTGTGTAGTTAGTTTTTTACTTTGACAGATCATGGCTGGTTTAAGTAACATCATTTGTCAGATACAACCATAAATTGCTTGTGGCCGTCGGTCGCGATGGTGATGGACACGTTATCATCATTGCCTTTGCATTGGTAGACACCGAAAGTTGCAGAGTCTGGAAATGATTTTTGTAAAACCTCGATCGTTATGTAATTAGGGAACGAGAAACATGTCTGATACCCGATCGAGCTGCAGGTATTCTAGAAGCGGTGAATGAATTGGAAGGTTTCCAATACGGGCACTTGCACCATCGGTGGTGTCTCCGACATTTTTGCTCCAACCTATATAGCGCATTCAAAAACTCCGAGTTAAAACAGATTGCGTAGAGAGCGGGAGTAAGATCCAAAGAGTATAAAATGCTAAATGATATGACAGAGATTCAAAATATGAACCATGATGCATGGCGATGGTTAGAGGATAAGGACAAAGTGAAGTGGACTCTGACCCACGACTTAGGCAAACGTTATGGAACACTAACCATTAACCAGGTTGAAGCAATAAATTGGGCATTAAAAGATGATCGACGTCTTCCAATTTGTAAGATTGTCATGGCTACGTTCTATCATGCCAACCAAACATTTATGGAGCGTCGGCATGAAATTGGAAGCATGACTTTGAACACAGATGTCCTCTCGCTTGCAGCTCAAAATTTCTACCGTCGAGCAAAAAGAAAAGCTGATTACCAAGGTATAGTAATGTGGGATCCTGATAGACTCGTAGCACAAGTAGAGGTAGAAAGCGGAAGGAACAGTTCGTCATACATTCACATTGTTGACCTCCAGCGACAAACATGCATGTGTTCCAAATGTCACACGTATAGGGTTCCTTGCTCCCATGCAATCAGAGCCGTGAAAATAATAGGTCGACAAACAGATAACATGTTCATACATATCACTACGCTGGACACCCTCTCAACCTATGAACATGCGGTTCTGAACTCTTTAAGGCCAGAGTGCGAGTGGACTAACTCCGGATGGATTATATGGCATGACCCTTCGCGCTCAAAAAAAAGAAGAGCAGGACGAAGACGAAGCACGAGAATTCAAACTGACATGGATATACATAATTAATTTTTTAATTATAGTGTATAATTTTTTAATTGTTTAATTAAAATATTTTTAATTTTTAAATTACAGTGTATAATTTTTTAATTACAGTGTCGAATTACACGTTTAAAAATATTTTTAACCGTAAAACATAACATTGTAGAATTTCGAAACAATACTAACTAATCGTATAAAATCATATAAAATCAAAATCTATAGTGTCATCATACGGATGTACATTTCTAGATCCTCCCCTCTGTGTTCTACCAGGGCGACGACCGCATCGCAATGGAGGCGGGACACTATGAACATGCCGAGGAGCATTCTGTGGCGTTTTATACCGGGGTTGCAACAAACTTTGCCCAACTTCAGGGTTCGGTCGTTGATCCTGATATGAGTGTCATCTCTGGCTTGTTGCACCATTGGATAGGGGGGAAAGATGGTTGAGTCTCATGACGTGGAGGCTGGGTCATAGGTGGACTAAACCCATGTCCATGATCTGTGTAGTGATGGGAAGACCAGTACTCATACACTTGTGAAAATGCAGTGGCTCCTGCTTCCCTCACCTTTTGTGAAACTTCCACGTTTCCCCTTAATTGAGTCTCTGCCACTTCCTCTAAATCAGTCGCCTACAAAAGTAACATTCCAAATAATTATTTAAGAAGCTTAGTTAAAAACTTCTCATCTTAAACATTACCATGTGAGCCATTGGCTCAGCAAATCCTCCCCTCCATCGGCTGCTTTCCTCCGACCGTACCGCCAAATGCATGACCCCGTGTGATTTGTACCATGCGAAGTGTGTATCTTCGCTCATTCCTTCCAACTCACCGTACAAATGTTCGTTGCAGTTTTCCCACATAGAAATCCACTGTGCATGAATGATACACCAATCATGCTCTTTCTCGCTCCGGTATGAGTGCAACCGGTGAAGGACATCTGCAGGTTCTGGTGCCCGGAGAATGCAAAGTGGCAGACCAAACTGCCGAGATACACGGTCAGGGTGATGTGGCTCTACGCGACCGAAGTATATCAACAGCACGGTGTACAACCACATCGAAGTAGTTACCTCGCCAGCTTGCTCTAGGTCTACATCTTCGTACGGCAGCCATACAAACTACAAAAGAACAATGAAAACAACCTAAAATATAAAAAACATAATTGATGACCATACTTCCCTACGGCCAATAAGATCTAGGGAATCTCTGCATAACCGTATAGAGTTGTTTCCTGTGTCATGGTGGTCCAACCGATCACCGAAAACTCTGCAACAACATAATATCAATATAATCAAATCACTTTTCATTGGGTTAAATAAATCAACAATCAAATTTACCTCCATTCATAATACTGAAAGCATTGATCATTGTAACCATCATCCACGAATCGCCCCCTAAACGAAGGGGTGATCGATAGTATACGAGATCATGCCCAAATCTACAAGTAAAAAGAAATAAATTACACAAATATTAACAACATATATAAGTTTAAATAATGTTATATTGTACAAAAAATACCTGAACTAGTCGAAACGCTCCACCTACCGTGGCTCCACCCCTCGCCCCGCTGCACAACTCACGATATAAATTCGCGAGTACATCAGATCCCCAACTAAGCGCAGTGAACTCTTCGATATTTCGGAAGATATCCATCAACATAAGCTTCTTCTTATCCTCATTTGTGTCAGGTAACATGACATTCACCACGATCAAAAGAGAAACCGCACGAGCGAATTGGAGGACCTCCGCATCGCTTTCTAAGGGTGATGCATCCCGGGCAACAACAAACTCTCCCAAATGTCGTACTTTGAAATACGGCTCAGAAAATACGAATGTAGCGGGAGTCCAGCCGAAAGTGGTGGTACAAAACGAAACTCAGTCCACTTCACTTCTAATGGTTCTTGGATCGGTAATAGGAACGCCCTGAATAGGTAGGCACCAAATAAGTGATATGTCATGGAGAGTAACGGTCGATTCACCAGAAGATAAAAAGAACGTGTGCGTTTCTGGTCTCCAACGCTCGATAAGTGCATCCATTAGATGAGTGTCTAATCTCATTTTAATGGTCTTCAAAACGCCATAGAACCCACATTCAATCAAGTATGCATTCACTCTATCATTCAGTTGCCTATTTTGTACATGCAATGTTCTCTATGCTTGAACTGTAAAACACCTCCAGGTTCACCTCGAATAATGTTACTACTAATATGTTGTTCTTGACGATACAACAATGTAGTCGAGCTGGAGTACGAGAACGACGGTGACTCATATCTGCATCAAAAAATTTTCACCAACATTAAACAACAAACGTAAAATTATACTACTAAATATTTCTAAACTATAAAAAAACATTATAATTATAAAAAATATACTAAATATTTCTAAACAAATACTACTCTTTAAAATAAATACTCCAATTAAATTACATACTAAACATTCTACGACAAAAACTAATTTTATATTACAAATACTACTCTTTAAAACAAATACTCCAATTAAATTACATACTAAAATTGTAAACATAATAATCTACTCTTTAAAAATCATAAACTAATCATAAATAGTAAACTAAATATTTCTAAACGAAAAAGAAACATCATAATTATAAAAAATAAACTAAATATTTCTAAACGAATACTACTCTTCGAAACAATATTTTTGTAGATACTAAATAAATATTACTAATTACAACAAATTTATTATTTAAAACAAATACTCCGATTAAATTATTTACTACACATTATAAACATAATAATATACTCTTTAAAAATCATAAATTAATCTTAAGCACTAAACTAAATATTTCTAAACGATAAAAAACATCATAATTATAACAAGTATACTAAATATTCTTAAACAAATAATACTCTTTAAAAAACTAATTTTTGTAAATGCTAAAATAAACAATGACTAATTAAAAAAAATTATTATTTAAAACAAATACTCAAATTAAATTATATACAAAACATTATAAACATAATAATCTACTCTTTAAAAAAATTCCTAATCCTAAATACTAAACTAAATATTTCTAAATGATTAAAAACGAATCTTAATTACAATAAAGATTGAAATGAAATATATACTAAATATTATAAACATATTAAACAAAACTTTAAAAAAAATTATTAATAATCATAAACAAATATAATTTAAAAACAAATCCTAATTAGAAAAAATAAAATTAAACGTAATAAAAAACTATTAAATAATATAATAATTTTAATTTAAAGAAACATAATTATACATTAATAATTATATATTGGATGATGGAGAGAATGAGAAGGAAGATGGTGTAAAAATGTTAGAAATAAAGGATTATTTATAAGAGATTTAGAGGAGGGGTATAAATGTAAATTTACCTATTTAACTCGCGGCCGCGTTCGGTGAACGCAACTGCTATTGAATTAGCTCGTGGCTGTGTTTAGTATATGCAACTGCGTTCCGTAAACGCAGCTGCGTATACTAAACGCGGTTGACCCTAAAAAAAATTCAATTTTTTTAACTTTATTCAAACGAATAAACCATATTTATAAAATATATTTTATTAAATAATTAAAATTAAAAATTAATAAAAAAATAATAGTATCAAGAGATAAAATTTCTCTCTCCTCCGATGGTGGCTACGACCTTGACCATGAAAAGGTGGCATCCAAATCGTCAATATGATAGTTTTAGACTTTTAGTGGAGCCCAAGACTGGATTTGCATGGGGTCTTGGGTACCAATGGGAAAGACGTAAGTCTAAAAACATTCCAAGTAGCATAATTACCAATTATTTATAAAAATTTTAAATTTTTAAATGACTGGTGTATTAAAATTTATCGCTTAATTAGAGATAAACGAGAAATGAGACCATTCATTACACAATTAAATCAAGATAAAATGTTTTAATCCAAGTTTAATAACATACACTCCAATTTACATGCACTCTAGATGACAAACAATTTTCAGTAAGAAAGCAAATTCCCAATAGCTTACAAACAAAACACATGATTTACTATATATCATTAACATTAAAAAGGCAACTTCTTTATTCACTGCAAGAATGTAAAACGGCAAGCATCCAAACCTGATGAAACATGTTGGTGATTCATCGAGAAAGCTGAGGGTCAATGGTTCGAACATTTGCGTTGTTCGGTCCCTCGAGTCTCTCCTTTGTGACCTCAACAAAATGGCCTACCATTTCATGGAATTGTTTGAGGCCAGACAAAGGGAGGATTATGGAGGAACGATCTGAACCCGTGACCTGAAATGTTCGAAAGATTAGTAAACAAATCTAGTTTATTGATATTCTTCAATGTAAACCTCAGATATTCTCAAGAAGTGGCCCCGGTTGTTGCTTCCTAAATCAAAGAAAAACTTCTTTTGATCGACTCTGATTACATTTGAGTGACTTGAATTATTCGAGTCATCTTGTGGAGGAAGATCAGAAGACACTTCGACGTTTGGGTCAACTGCTGTAGGGGGTTGAGAACCATGGCTAGAAATAAAACCAGCCCCAACATCATCTGAAAGTCCCACATGTTGATCTTGAGCTTCAGAGTTTTGCTGAGTTTCAGTACAATAAGAAGTCATCGGGTTCGTTTTGCGGGTAATCTTTAAGTATAAACGTCGAAGCAGTGAATAAAATTACCTGATTGGACAGAATGAAGAGCTCTGATGCTTCACTTATTTCTGCCAAAATATTTCTAAAGGCTGCCCATCCTTCATCTCGAGCGTTTCCTGCGGGAACTATAATAGTGCTGCGATTTCGACTAACAGAAGCTTCAGATATCTGCGTGGATGAGTCTATCAGCAAAAATGGCAGCTTTGAAATGCAATTCATTGGATGAAAAATGCACAGACATAATCGGTTTCTCCACAATGGGATTTCGTAAAAACTAGTATGAACTTGCTTTACCCAATGCAAAAATATGTTCTGTTTATATACAAAAAAGAGAAGAAAGTAAAGAGCAAACGCACTATTCTGAATTGGACTAGAACATCGAAGATAGTGACTTAAAGTTAAGATCCTCCAAAAATAGCAGAAGCGAATTCTAACATATTATCTTATTACTCTATGGATCTTCACTTTCATAATTTTCATTTTAACATATCATTAGCCTAAAACATGCTTTATTTTTGCAGATACGACTCAAACTCTGTCATTTCGACGGTCAAGTATCCATCTTTCACATTAAATGGAAATCTCCAAATACAAATCTATCAGTTAAGAAGCAGTTGAATCTGCCAAAGGAACATGACAAAAGCTACAGTATTCACACTAGTTATCAATACAATGAATTAACATTTTTAAGTTACACGGGGTTCCCACAATACAGGAACTCAGCATCAAATTTGTCATGCATTTGCTTTCAGAACCACCAACAGATAAAGAACTTCCAATTAAGAAAATCGTGATACTTTCGAAATTCAGATAATCAAAGATAGAAACTTAAACTTCTCTATAATACTGCATCATTACACGCACTCTTAACTTCAATACACGCAAGCAAAAGGAATTAAGAACAACTCACTTTGAGAAAGCGCCCTCTTCTGTTCTCACCAACATCAAAATAAAATACCTGAAAAGGAAACCGAAAATGTAAAATAAACGAGAAAAAACATAGCTTCACATATGCATACCTTTGAGTCAAGCTGAAGTTCTTTGCTAAAGACATCTTGCTCATCAGAATTGACATAGTAATTGAATAGATCAAGAAACCATGATATTCCATTAGAAGGTACAATAATGGTGGATCGAGTGGCCGAAGTTTTCTCAGAGATCTTAAGGTACCGACCTCGGGGATTCTCCTTAAGGTCAAAATAGAATAGCTTGTGCTCCACCTGCAACGTTTTGCTAACCAACTCTACATCGCTACCACCACCGCCCCCGCCTCCAATTCCCAAAGAATTACCCTCCATCTACACCAAAACCGGATACCTAATCTCTCCAAAAAAACAGCTGCAAACACCAAATAATTACATATACATACGGTGCCTGCTTCTGATGATCACCGGAACATTACACATATGAAAAATCCAGGCTTTCCGACAGAAAGAAATGAAAATTCAAGAAATTCCGTCGACATTTAAGAACTTTTAAGAGGGATTCGAGTGGTAAACTGCGCCATGTTATTCCGGGTTGTTTTGGATACTGACTTCATTACAAGGTCAACTTCAGGCTTTTGCTTAGTTACCCCTCACTTTATGCATTTAATATTTTAGCCCCTAATGTACGGTCAATTCAGTTGCTGCTATTATGCCAAGCACTCTCAAACATTTAATATTTGAAATAGATATGTGAATCAATCTTCTAAATTTCGGTGATATTTTGGTGAAATTTCAGGGAGACCGAAATAAAATTTATTTCGTCCGAAGTTTATGAAATTCAATAATCGGGTCATATTTTTGTCAATAGAATTTATTAATTATTTTATATCTCGTCAATAATTCGAAGAAATGACTTATGTGGTCTCACAATGTGATTATGTAGTATATGTACTTGTAGATTATTCGTGTAAGTGATGATGAACCGAAAGTGATGATGAACCGAAAAGTATATATTTTTAAAGAAGTTAAATCTATGACAAATTGTAAAGTATTTGTAATTCTATATCATGTAAACCTCAACAAACTTTAGTATATATTTATCTATTTTATTTTTATTTAATATTATTTTATTTAAAAATTCAAGATGAGATTAAAATTTGACTCTTACAATTTTACCAAATCAGTCTAACGAGTCTATGCCGCATATAACCCAATATAAATTCTCTATAATGACAAACGAGTAGTGATAAGCGAATCAACATCTAGAATGCATTGATACTCCAAAAAGTTTTTTTTGGGAGATGATTTCAAAATGAATATGCTCAAAGTTTGATAAATTTGACAAATTTGTTGTTCTAATGACATATTTAATCATCAAATTTCAAGGTTTTGTTAAATTTGGATTTTTTAATTTGCAAAATTGGTCTCTCAAAATAACAAAAATTGGTCTCTCAAAAATTTGATAATGGCTGAGAATCTCAATTATCAAATTTCGAAACTTTAAATGGGAGGGCATGGGTCGGCCTAACCCGCACAGCATTGTGGGTATAATCGTAGAAGCCCAAGAAAAAGTTACGAGTCAACCCATGGTCGGCCGTGAAAAATAATTTTTATTATTATTTTTATTTTAGAATAAAAAATTATTGTTTTTATAATTTATATTATATCAATACGTTGACGGATTAGATCGAATTTCTAATTTGTTGATGGTCAAGAAAATGTCTTCATCCGTTAGATCAACCTATATGAGTTGATAGATTCAATCTACAACCCGTTGGGTAGACCATGCACACATCTAACTTTAAGATAAAATGACATACAAATTTAATTTTGAAAAATTGATTTTATCATATTTGGTATTACAATTATCATAATTATAAAATTTTGTGGATCAAAATGATCCAAATAAGAAAACAAATTAGTCAAATAATTATTTATTATTATGGTTGTGTCAAGAGAGACCTTTGTCGCAAAATTAGACATTAAATTATAGTAATAATACATCACGTCAATTTATTATTTATTTAAATGATTGTAAATTAATTGGCCCAGTAAATAATGCATAATGGGCCATTGCATCAAGGGCAGGGGACACCGGGACAGAACAATGATAATCACAAGTGCTTTTTCCTGCTACTTATTCATAACTGATTTCTGCTCTCATCAAACCAAATGCAACCCTACGACGGAGCTCTGTTTATAGTTCCTGCTGTTGAATTTCTCTTCGATTCATCTCATAATTTTGAATATTAGCGTGAGATTTGATTTGGTTGCTGGATTCGTCTAACGATGCGCTGTTGTCGTGGAATTGGATTGCAGTTGACGGAGATTCAGGCCTGGTTTCAAGACTACGAAAATCTTTTACGCCTCTCCGTGCATCTGATTTATGCTCAGATTGCCTGCTCTTTGATTGGATCGCTGGGACCGCTCTATAACGGCGTATTGCTGGTTAATTTGGCGATTTCGTTGTTTGCTCTTGTCGCCATTGAGAGTAGCAGCCAGAAGCTAGCTAGGACATACGCACTCCTACTTTTCAGTTGTATTTTCCTCGATATCGCGTGGTTCGTTCTTTTCTCGCGTGATATTTGGTAGGTGCTTCGACTGCTCCTATTCGTTTGACGTATTTTTCTGTATTTATATTTTTCGCTTGCGTATCAAGTGAATCTTGAATTTCTTTAGTTCTTTCTGGTATTGTTGGTTGTAAATATTTGCTGATTAAAATTATCAGGCACCATGCTCTATTCTATTAGCCAGTTGGGCGACTAGCTTTGCTTTTTCTGTGTTACTAGTTTTTGTAGATTTTTTTCACGATGTTCGTATTTTTTTGCTCTCATTTATTTGTAGATTATACTAGCTCTCTTGATTTGCTATCTGATCTTCCCTACATAATGCATTTTCATATAGTGAATGAAGTCTCAAATCACTCATCTGTAAATATTCTTGTATTCCATTTACCCTCACCAATTACTAATTACTGTTTCAGGGGCTTTCCTGATGGATTTTATGGATCCTTTGTCAGCTACTTAGTAAAGCTTACTCTCACTATGCAGATAATTGGGTTCTCCCTGAGGTTATCATCGTCTTTCCTGTGGATACAAATGTATAGGATTGGTGCAGCTCACATAAATAATGCGGACACCAGAGATGCAGATTTTTATTTGAGAAACAGTTTTCTGAATCCTGCAAGTTCTCTTATTTCTGAGAATGTCTCTCATTCTAAAGATGATATTCTTGGAGGCCCAACTTATTATGCACCACATTATTCGCCTCATTCTGAAGATGGTATGAAAGGCCCTTATTTGCACTCGGTATGATCCTTCCTTTGCACTTCACATCTCTGCACATCCTAAAATATTGTCATCCTCACCAGCCATGTTTATTTGATTTTCTGAATAAAAACATTATCTGAAAATGTTGATAAAGTAAAGTCTGTGGGATCAGGAATTATGGTACAAAAGGTGGCCTTTTTTGGCTGGTGAAAATTTTTGAGTGTTAAAATGTGGCATGTTTATGTAGGATGATAATTCACTCAAGATTGTTGTCACTTCGAAGTTTCATACTCTTTCGTCATACAAAACAGTAGATAGGCTGATTAAATTGATTTTAGCCTTCCAGACCTTATTTATTTTCTAATCATCATTCATATTTTATTTAGGTTGAAACTCACATCTCTTCCGTAGAAGATTCCCCTGCTGCTAATGAAACTACTCTGCTGAATTCAACAAGGACAGTTCTATTCAAATCAGACATGTATGTGTATACCTTATCCAATTTTGATACCTAAAAAGTGGTTAAATTGCTTCCCGTTACAACATGTTGTGAAAAACATCCAATTTTCTGATTGTTAGTTTTTCAGGATAAATACATGAAATCGCACAGTATATTTCCCTTATCTTCGGCGCTTTTGGCATTCATTCATTGAGGATATTTTTTCACCACAATCAGGCATAAGGCTTCTGTACAGCATTGTATTCTTTCTGAAAGGAGTTTGTCTGTAGTGTAGATGGATGTGCAATCTTAGTCTTGCAACCTTTCTTCTTTCTAAAGATTCTGTTGAGCATTGCTGCAATGAAATCTAACATGTTGTGGTATTGATTTGTGTGCGATGATGTGAATTCTGAACAACACCTTGTTAACAGGTGATTTTGATAACATTTTTCCGTTATACTTTATGTTATCTTCAGAAACATTCTATTCAATACAACACGGTGGCCTTTGGCTTCCATCAGGTAAATTCAGAGCAATGTAGTCATAACTATCAATATATCTGCTTCATATCAGTTATGTGATATCCGGTTGGGTTTTTATTTGACCTGGCAATCCATTAACGCATTAGATGTTATTATTTTTGCAAGAATATTCCAATCTTGATCTATCGTGGTATGACCCACAATGAGTAGCTTCATTGCAGGAATGAGTATGCTTACGCGGTTCAGTATGGGTCATTCTCTTGATTAGCTATCAAATCAACCAATAAACTACGTGTCTTTTTTTATGGGTTTTTTAATTTATGGTTGCTACTTTACTTGAATCCGCGTACTCTGAATAAAACAATGGTCGAACAAGTTTCGATGAAGAAAAATGTTCTGGTTTTATAAGATTCCCCTCCCCCGTCTATAAGAGGCATTTGACACACCTCTTTTAAGGGCATCCTTGATTCCTGGGCACCTGACATAAGGAAGAAGAATTTCAAGAAAAAAAAATCTTCTCCCCGGTACGCGTATTCTTTTTTTAATGTCAAGTTTGACTTATGTATTGAATGATAATGATGATGATGCTGTTCCTTGATTGTTTGTGTGTGATTTTCATTCTGGGTTTGGATTTTTATGTGTAAGTAGGTAAATTCTTGATGGGTTGTATAGTTTGAATGCATTATTTTATCATTTTCTTATCGAGAAATAATTGTTCATGTTCTTCTAGATGGTTGTTTTTTGTTGAGTTGAGAGACTTGTATTTGTCAACATGATGGCGGTGTGCTTATATTGATTGTGTAGGGTTTGTTTGACAGGGTAAAGACTAGAATAAAAAGCTAACCTGGGGAAAGATAATGGATGAAACATATTGGTGCCATATATGTTCACAAACAGTTAATCCAATTAGGGAGATTGATACCATAAAATGCCCCATATGTGAAGGTGGTTTTGTAGAAGAAATGGCAACTGCTCCAGGGAATGACATAAATCTCGATTTTCAACTCGGAGGATCTGATCCTGATCGTGCTCTCTCCCTTTGGGCTCCAATCTTACTTGGTATGGTTGGTAATCCAAGATCCAATAATCGGAACAGGCAAACAGAGAATGAGGATGTTGAGAACGAGAACAACCGAATTCAGAATGCAAGTGAGGCAGAGCTGGATCATGAGCTTGAGCTAATATTACGTAGGAGGAGAAGCTCGGCTGCGATTCTGCAGCTCCTTCAAGGAATCCGTGATGGGATACAATTGGAATCAGAGAATTCGGAGACGGATCCAAGGATCAGAGAATTCGGAGTACATGAAGGGGAAAGAGGAAGGGAGGGTATGATTTTGATAAGTCCTTACAATGAAGCTATTATTGTTGGCTCATACAATGAATCCCAAAACCGAGCAGCCAGTAGCTCTTTCGGTGATTACTTCATTGGCCCCAGATTAGACTTGTTGCTTCAGCATTTGCTCGACAACGATCCAAATCACCATGGAACGCCACCTGCTAAAAAGGAGGCAGTAGAGGCTTTACCTATTGTCGAAACTGAAGAAACAATGCAATGTTCCATTTGTTTGGATGAGTGTGAGCAAGGTTCTGAAGTTAAACAGATGCCATGTAAACATAAGTTCCATGGAAGTTGCATTTTACCTTGGCTGGAGCTTCACAGTTCGTGCCCAGTCTGTCGGTTTCAGTTACCTTGCGACGAGTCGAAAGTCGAATCTCTGGACATAACAAATAACAGTGGGATCACAAATCAAGATAGTAACAACAATTATACCCATAATGTTGCTGGTGAAAACACTAGACAGTTGCAGCTTCAACTTCCATGGCGGCTTGGTAGCTTGTTTCTGTCCCCTCGTAACTCACATTCAACTGATGTACCAGGTTCGTCTACCGGCCAAAATGTCTCACAGGAGGATGAAAACTGAGGTACAAAATGTCTTGATTTTGTGCTTCTTTGTAAATATTGTGAAGTTGCCATGTAAAACATTATATAAAATAAATAATATTTCATATACCCACTATTTTTTTGAGTTACATATAGGTAAGTTTTCATGTAAAACCTCTTGTCAATTTCATCTCTAACACTCAATCTTACGTTTTCATAACTTCGAATCGGGTGTGTTGCACCTCCCTTAACAACGACCAAAACAAAAGGTATAATCATAAAGAAAATGGCTTTGGCTACTTATACAAATAGAAACACACAACTTGTTCTTAATAATTCGATATCGAAAATCTGCCCCGGAAATGTGCTACTACCTTTACTTTACCTGAAAATCCAAAATCTCTCATGTTGATGAAATGGAACATGATTCATGGATTAGTCATGTGCTCAAATTCTCTGGCTTTAGAGACCTCGTTTTTCAAGTTTCATTCTTCCATGGTTTCTGCACCTTCGGATTCAGACAAAGATGGTCGAACCAGAAGATAAAGAGCCGGACCAACAAATGGAATCACCGATAAAGGGAGAATCCATGAACCAGCTCTCCCATCCCTGCACCAATGCATCACAATCAAATCCCCCCTACCATACCCGTAGCAGCATTCGAGTGATCAAAAGCTCACCATTTTCGACTAGTCGAATCGTTGTATACCCAAAACGGTGCGAATGTCGAAAAAAGAACAAAATCAATACTCGTCACATGTATCTGAAACACAATGGTTGCAAATGATCACAAACATAAGTGGCGGTATAATCCATTCCATAAGAGAAGTGAATTACATTGAAAAGGCTAAGCCAAACCCATTATTTATGATATCACTTCTCATATAAACTAGAAGATTTCTATTTCCACAACCGATGTGGGACAATATTTCAACACATATAAGAAAGTGATTTTTGTGTTGGAAAGGTTACTCACAAATTTGCTTCCCCTGAAGTATTGTGTGAATTCCGTCCACGCATCAGCACCCGAAGAAAGACCATATGCCAAAAGGGCTAGTCCTGTGCCAAGAGTGACCTGGTCTGCAGTTAATCAGTTACATGATCCAGTTGAAGAATAGAATCCAATTTGAGATCATTAAGCTTATACAGTTTCTAAATTTAGTAGAGTTCTTCAATGTGTATCTAAAAAGACGAACCCGACAATAAACGAGGCTCTTTTCTCATGAGCAAGAGCCTAATAGACAAATTCCAGAGGAGTAACCACACAAT
This sequence comes from Utricularia reniformis, assembly GCA_009725065.1. Classification (NCBI taxonomy): domain Eukaryota; kingdom Viridiplantae; phylum Streptophyta; class Magnoliopsida; order Lamiales; family Lentibulariaceae; genus Utricularia; species Utricularia reniformis. Next base: position 215,689 of record RWGZ01001105.1, read on the forward strand.
TATCAATGTTTTTATCTCATAGAATGATCACTTATAAACATCATAAGCTAACCATTATTCCCAAAAAAGAAAGAAGTCAAATTTTCCTCACCGCAGCAGTTATTTTCGATTCGAAGAAATTAAGAGGCCATTTTCTGAGCTCTGAATCTTCAATAGGTGGAGCTGGTGGCTTCCAAAGAACAAAATATGGAATAAGAGCATATGCACCTCCAGCAAACGATAGAAGGATAAAAGGCCAAATGGGAATTTTGCTCTTTGAGCTGAATAATAACCAGACAGGCATCAAATTAGATACAGACATGACTGAACTATCAAGAGCATGTAAAAGAGAATAACAATACCTTCTAGCAGAGGGGAAAAGCAACATGCTGTATACTAACGGCCATAACCCCATAAGGTACCACAATGCTACTAAAACTTGATTCAATTTGAATCCATCTTCTCCTTTCAAATTCAGAAGCTTTGTAACAAAATACATGTCTGTAGCCTAAGAAATTTCATTCACAATAACATATCAAATCTGAAAAAAGCATAAATTAGAATGAGAAAACCTAATTGCAGCATCATACCGGTTGTTGGTTTGGAGCAAGGGAGAAAACATAGTACATGAGACCAGCCCAGAAGACGAACAACAAGAAAGAAGTGCTCCAGTCCCTCTCTTCTGGCCCATCATCATCATCATTACCATCAGCCAGTAGTTCATCTTCTTCAGAAGAAGGAACAAGAAGTGGGTCTTGTTGACTATCTAATGAACTCTTGCATAACAGCAGCGGGCGACCCTTAATGAAAAAATGCGATTTTCTGGAGAAAGATGAAGAGTGAAGTGAAACAAAGACTGGGGAATTAGATGGTTTAAGAAAATAGAAATGGGGTTTCAATGGCGAAGGAGAGAAGTTGCAGGAAACAATACTGCAACTCGATATCATGCTTCTTTTCTCTTCTTCACCAGCTCCACAGAGTTCCAATCGGATGATCCAAATTCAAATCAAAAGCATTGCCCGAGCCCAAGAGAAGCAAAGTAATTGTATGACGTGGATAATTATAATTTATTAAGTACATTTAAAAGTTTAGGTTGCAAATTAATAGGATGTAACGATCCAACGGTTNACTCAGGCTTGCATCAAAGGTCGATTCTATCAAAGAAAGCCTCGATAACGATGAAGAGAAGGTGAAGTTTTACGTTTTACGCATTGACAAAGTTGCACAAAAAACATTTATAATCACTGAGATTCTGCGTAACGAATCAGGTTGGTGCTGATATTGTGAAAAGGGCATTGAGTTACCCATTGAAGTTGATCGCAAAGAACGCAGGCGTCAATGGAAGTGTTGTTAGTGAGAAGGTGCATCAACTAAACATTTGTGATACAATTAGCAAAAGTATTTTACGCTTCCTTGCTTGTTCAGGTACTTTCAAATGAGAACCCGAGATTTGGATACAATGCTGCGACGGGAGTTTACGAAGATCTAATGTCGGCCGGGATTATTGATCCAACGAAGGTTTTTCGAAAACTAAACTGTTTTGAGTTGTTTTGAGAAATGATGATAATGATAATAATAGGTTGTGAGATGTTGCTTGGAGCATGCTGCTTCGGTTGCTAAGACTTTCTTGATGTCGGATTGTGTTGTTGTCGAAATTAAGGAGCCCGAGGCTGCTCCGGCAGGCAACCCAATGGACAATTCAGGTATGTAGTTTAATGTAGATATTTTTCAATAGTTGTAGCAGTTAAGTGAAGGTGTGAATTAATTTAATTGATGGTAATCAGGATATGGCTATTAGGAGGGGAAGGCGAGCAATTTTATTGTGAATTTTGTGCTTCTTTGGTTTTGTACTCTTTAGACTTTTATTCATTATCTTGACATCCAGCACTTGGTTATTATTTAAGGTAAATTTTTAAATATGTTTGTTAAAATATGTGATTTATGTAAAAATTTAATATATTAGAAATAATGATAATGATAATGATAATGATAATGATAATGATAAATAAGTTATTATTTAAATCATGAATATGTCACTTAATAGTAGGGATGAAATTATGATTTTACAGTTATAAACATATCTAAATTTTATTTTTTTATATACCTTAAAAAAATCATATTTTGAAGATTTTATCTACTTCACTCACTGTAATCAAATAAATCCAATAAAAGTCAATTATTGATAATGAATTTGTTTGGATGCATTATAACAAAGTAACTAATTACTATGTACTGAATGGCTATGCGGCATTGATTCGATATGACACGACTTGATTCAGTAAGAATGTAAGAATTGGATTTGCACTCAATTCGAATTATTAATAGATGTAAATTTTAAAAATAATTATTAGAATTTGTTGAAGATAGCATAAATTCTAATTTAAAACTAGAAATATTTATTAATTTATTATATAAAAAAAATTAATTTTAAAAAATGAATATTGCTCATTGATTCTACATTCTCCCTAAAAGTAATCACTTTCAGGTCCATATCACTTGCACGAATAATTCATAAGTATATCGACAACATAAGAAAATCGTGAAAACACATAAATATGTTTCCGATGAAGAAAAAAATTGAATTGAGGAATAAATCAAAATGACGTTGTTTTTTGTCAAGTGTCAAGTGTTGGAGTGAATCAGAGAATCCGATTTGGTCCGACACATGTGAATGTGAAAAATTGAAGAATCGATGTCGAGCAGCTGAATGGTGATGATTATATTGTTATAGTTAATTTTAAAAATATGATAAATTTTGTCTAAATAAATTAATCATTTTTATAATTTCACTTTTGTTTTATATATGGTAATCCATTTCATTTGTTTACAAATTTGACCAGATTCATTCCTTTCTTTACTTATGAATCAAACTAAAATATATGTAATCTCAGTAATTTTTTAAAAATATATATTTAATAATATTCAACGATAATTTGACAATAATCTAATGACCCCATTAAAATCACCTACACACTATAATATTTCATTGTTTTCATATCGATCCGGAATCACGTACCGATCTGGATCAATACGAGTGGTACAATCAATATGCCGATCGGTATCAAATTTTATTTTATTTTATTTTTTTAAAAAATTAATATTTAATTAATATTTTAGAATTAGATCCAAAAAAATTCGAAAATCAACCATAATACCCGGTATCGGATGACATGAAAAAAAATATAGATACTGAGCGAAATTTGACGTACCGAAATAACGTCTAGTATGAAAACATTTGCAAAATTCCATTGGGTTTGTTACATGTGGATTGCCCTCCAATCTCAATTAGTTTTTATGATGAAAAAGACAAATTAATAGCCAAAGAAAATAAGGGCAGAACCAATAATGTAAGAGTTTGAGAGTAAATGGTAAAAAAGGGCATAGGAGCCTCACAGTACATAGAAAAATGAATCCCATGTTCAAAACTCATCACTCTGAGTCACTTTCCATTCCTCCCATTGCTTTTAATCCTCGAGGTTTCTGTTCGAATTCGATAAAATCAGTCGAAATTCGATCGAATAACTTAAAACACAACACTAAATATTACCTTCTTAGAAGTCTTCTTCTCCCTTACTTCATACCTCTCTTGGCACAAATCTGTTAACCATGCGCCTGGACTCACAAGCTACAAAAAACCATCATTCTCGTTATTTCGAATTCGACAAAAATATTCTTTTTTTTAAAAAAACTCACCAGAATGGTTCTTTGTACAAGTTTTGCTCTTTTTTTAGGTCTCTGAGGTAATTTGCAGCCTTTCATTGCCATGAAATCCTCTTCTTTCTCTTTACTCGATAATGTGATTAACAATTTTGGCCATACAGCTTTCTTGTTCTCCTCCGGTGGATTCGTAAATAATGCGGTTTTGTTAACATCGTCATAGCCACTAGAGTTTCTAGTTGTATAATACCGATCTTCCTTCTCGAGGGACATCGATGCAATTCCTTTTTGGTTGTCATTAGCAATTGACCTGCACAATTCACAGCTTAGACTAAATCGACACGAGTTTTCTATCAGTAAAAACCGCAACTTTTAACAGCGGAACATATACTTTCAAGAGGGTAACATGAAATGAATGGTTCTAAAACATTAAATCAACAAAGGAACAAGTGAATGTAAGAGAAGATTACTTAAAAATAAACACAAGGAACATTGAAAGATTCACTTTCGCACACTGGTTTTAGTTCACATTAGCAATTAACCTGCGCATTTCCCAATTTAGTCTTTGCAAAACTAAATACTTAAAGCCTCAAGTTTAAATGGCATTAGGGTATCATGAAAACAATGTTCCTAAACCAGTAAATCAATGAAGAAGCATTGAAATATCCGCTACGGCCGACCCGTTTCAGAAGCAATTCATCTGCACTGTGCCCATATAAAACTTGCAAAAACAGGTAAAGTCTAAGAAAATTGTAATTTTCTACTAAAAATTGAAGTCTAAATGGCCAAACTTCTAGTTTTAAGAGAATACAATGAAAAAAATGTTTCAAAACCAGTAAAACAACACAAAAACATTGATGGATTCACTTTCGCAGGCTCGTTTTGGTTGTCATTAGCAATTAATCTGTACTATTCTCAGCTAAGGCATGCAATAAGGGATATATTTGAAAAAAGTGCATCAAACACCAGTAAAGCATCGAACGAAAGGGGGAAAAGACTAAATAAGGAGATGAAACATTGAAAGATTCAATTTTTAAATGGCTTTTAGTTACCTATTGGAGCGAAGGGGAGATGGAACTGGAAGAAGACCATGTCCATCTTTACTGTTGCTGCTTAAATTTGACTGGTTGTTATAATTATCAACAACTCTTGAAGTCATTTTCTTCTTCACAACACCACCACCACCGCCGTCGGATTTTCCATTCAAAGAAGAGTCTTTTACTTTCATACATCGTAGCCTCTTTCTATTTCCCCACTGCAACTTATCCATAATAATTAAAAATCTGCAAAGAAGAAAAGAATATTCAAATACCCATTTGAGATCTTTCAAAAACAAGCGAAAAAAATGCAGAAAATGAACCGGGTTTGAGTAATCAAATGAAAGAAAGGCAGGATCTGAGATAAAAGAAGATTACCTTATGAAAATTTCTCTAATTCAACTGCAAATGAAGGGTAAAACAGCCACCGAAGGAATATGGAAACAAATGGGAGTAAAGTCAGAGAATGAGAGAGCAAAGAATACAAGATTTCGATCTTTCCCCTTCTTCTTTTTTTATCTCAGACGGAAGGGGTGAAGTTCAAAGTAGCAAAAGGATTTGATGTCAAGAGAGAACAGCAGCGCAATATAAATAAAAGCAAATGAAATACAAATATACACTTGTACCTCAATGGAGTGGATTAAATTGCTGTACAGCTTGCCTCTTCTTCTTCTTTTCCTGGGGTTCATTATGATTCGGTTTCACAACAAGTGTTGTGGTTGTGGAGAGGAGATTGATGGTTAAGGGACAAATCTCCACCGTTGAAGTTTCATCAACGGTTGGATCTGGATGGGAGAGGGCATTTTCATTCAACTCCATATTATTACAAAACACACTAGTCATATGCTCATACATAAATAAATATATTAAAACTATATGTGATTATTTTAAATATTAAAATATAATAATACCCATAATGTAACTTATAAATACCAATCATTTCGAGGTTGGTAAGTCGAGAGTGTCAATGTCAAGTGTGATTTAGGAAATGGGTGACGTTTCCCGATGACTCTCCAACTTTCGGACGGTGTAAAGAGCATGTCCATCAAACTACGAAATTGCAAATATGACACTTCAAGTTAACAAAAATATACAAATATAACACCTCAAGTTAATAAAAATATGTACATATAACCCTCCAACTTTAATTATATACATGTACGATACCTCAAGTAAACAATACCGTTTAATATTGACTATCTACGACATTCTTATTGTTTTATGTCTGGATGCACATTTCTCGAACTTGAAATATCAATTTTGTATAATTTTTCGTATAAAAGTTTTATTTGCATAATTTGTGAACATTGAGAACAAATAATACCAACGAAAAATATTTGCAAATTTAACAGAAAATCATTTGCTAAATACCAGGGGAAAAAAAACGATTTTGATAACTTGAGATGTAATTCCTGTAATTTTATAAGTTGAAGGACATGACCTTTACACGACTCGTAAGTTGGAAGCTATTTATGCAATTTTCTCTTTCGGAAAAGTCCAATTATTCTTTTAGTAGTAAATAACATGTAATGCAAATTATAAAAGTTTGTACATTATTAACTAATATTGACAGCTAGACCTAAAGAAAGATAAACAAAAACTGAAATTTTGTTTTAACATTTACAAATAATACTAAATCCTTTGAACTTGCAAAATACAAAAAACCTGAGATTGTAACATCATTCAACACCATCAAAAGTCACAACCAACTCATTGCCTAAACGAATTGGATTGTATCTGAAAAACGAGTGTAAAAAGAGTGAACATAACTAGATAACAAGAATGCCTAAAAGATCCTTTTAAAAAATCGACAAGGCCAACGTCGAGAGTGTCGTTCGAACACTCCATTTAACCTGTAAAATGACAAACCATTTGATAGAAAAGAAAAGAATATATTTTTCAAGACATTCCCACGATAAACAACCATATTATCTCTATAGTATGCACAGCTCTCAAACGAGGAACAAAAATTCAAATAATGTGACAAAAAGAGTAGGCCAAAACGACAGAATTGTATAAATCTTATCCATGGGGAGGTAAAACAGCAAGTTCAGGGTCTGCTGCAACTCCAGAGGCCAACCTTGGTTGGGTTTTGGTTGATAATCCTGTATGTATTCAATCCGATGTGAGAAGAAGACAGGGAAACAAGATGAAGTTCATGAGGCAAATATACAAAATTCAAGAAAGGTTTACTATAAAGCTTGAAGTTCATTTTTCATTTTAATTTTGTGGGCGCAATATAATATGATTCTTTATGAAAAAAAAATGCCTCCCTTATGGGGAAAAACAAAAAATGGAATTTAGAACAAAGAAATCACAAATGCCAACAAAAAAGAAGTATGAGGGAGAGGAAACATTACCCTTGGGCGCCTGAACGATTTCTTCTGTTCTCACTGGATCTGACCCTAACAATCTTTGAATGAATGGCACATGAAACACACAGTATTGCACCTTCACATAAAGCTTGGGAGAGTGTACGCTACACATAATTAAAAAACATGTTTGTATCATCAACAATTGCTTCAAAGAATCATTTCAAAAGCTAAGGGAAAACAGAAGATTCCTTCGACACCAGAGGAAGAAGAATAACAAGAAAAACTTACATTAAAAAGCACAGACGTCCTGGACATCCCTAACAGCAGCTTGCTCAACTATGTTTCTTACAAGAAACCTCTTGATAGCCTTGTCCTGTCGGGATATAGTAAAAATACTATGAACAGCTGGAACTCAATCCCGCTAAAATATTATAATAGCCTAAATTTATTTAAAGCAGATTCAATTGCCACTACTTCTAGAAAATATGGGATTTCAGACGATCCTATTAGCTTGAAACAAAAGGAATCTTGAGACAGAAGGAATCCTGAATAAATGAATCTATGAATGCAATTTAAAATTCATACTACTTCAGTTGCAATAAAAACCGCTTAATATCCAAATCTATATGAACGCCATTAATTATTCAAGAGAGTCGTTTAATAAGATCTACCAGCAAATTCAAGGAAATCGCCATCAAAATACAAGTAAAAAAAATAATGATGAATTTGGAAGACCTTACGGTAGAACTTAAGCACAGTAGCGAATGTCCTCGACTTGGCCACGTTCATGCTTGTTACGGCCACCGTTCCTCCTTAAAAGTCTAGAAAAAACACATCTACATACAAATCAACAACCTGAAATAAGAATAAAATATCAAAATTGAAGAGAAGACATCAACTCACCATTTCGGATCGACAGAACTTCGATCAGCCGTCGTTGAAAATGCGCTTTGGGGAAATAAGGCGCCGATTTCAATTTAGGGTTGGGAAAATATTTGTTCATCAGTTTACAGGAGACCAACAATTTCAATTAGTGGGCTATTGATATCCTATTGGCTTTATGAATTGGATCATTTTTGGTGAAATTGGGCCAAATTTTGAGGAGAAATGTTATTGGGTTTAAGAATGTCATGAAGCTCTCCTAGTTGAATTGCCCAATTGGTAGACAAAGAGTCAAAGACATGTGTCGATAATTATTAATTTCTACTGGGCATCTACAAGTGTCGATAATTTTGGGCATCTACAAGTGGCTGCCCAATATGACTGGGTGGACAAGGGATTCTCTTTTTCTTTTATTTTTTTTATAAAAAATTTTTAAAAATCATTTTTAAAATAATTATAAAATATAAACATTTATAATATATTAATATAATAATTTTATCAATAATATTATAATTGTTATATATTATACGTGCAAAAACGATCGTTTTATTGATTTATATTTTTTAATCAATTCGATTAAATAATTTTTAGTTATGATTTCAATAACCAAACCGAATTAAATACCTATCAAATTTAGTAGTTTTCGATTACATGGTTAGTATTTGCATAAAAAACATGTAATACAAAAAAATAAAAAATATAAGTGTTCGGATATTGTTGCAGGGATGAGAAGAAAGTTATATATAAAAGTATTGATATTAATATTAAAAATTAAGAATAATGATGTGTACAGAAAGCTGATATGGAGAGAAAAATAAGTGTCTGGACGAACAAGGATGTAGATGCCATAAGACCATCTCCGATGCCCAATCTTACTAGGCACCCAACTTGAGTCCACCTGTGACTTTCCAAAAACTAGTGAGGAAAGAGAGTGTGATGTACATGACACTCTCTTTCCTCCATTTTTATTCAAAAAATAATTAATTAATTTAAAAATAATTATAAAATATAAATATTTATAATAGATTTATGTAATGATTTTATCAATAATATTATGATTCTAATATTTTTGATGTGTAAAAAATAAAATTTTAAAATTATAAATGTCCGGATATTATTGTAAGAATAAGAAAAAAATTATTTATAAAATTAAAGAATGATGATGTGTACAGAGAGGATGAGAGAATGAAGTTTCCGGACGGACATGGTTAAAGATGGCCTAATCAATTTACACAGACACACCTATATTGAACTTACCAATCATCTAGATTTTGACCGAGCCAACTCTAATACTATATTATAACTATAGAATTTGACCAAAATTATGATAAAAATGTACACAAATATACCTTATAAGAATAGAAAATTGCACTGCTTGCTTGTGATCCAATTATGATAAAAAAAGAAGTAAAGGGGATAGTTAATGAAAGTTGAACAAGTCATTAACCAAAATTTGGTACAATTATATTTTCGACATATTATAGTATAAAGTAAGGATTGAAACCAAAAGGAAATCGATCCCAGTTCAAGTTCGTCCGATTTTTAAAACCATGTTGAACACTACACATACGTGAATCAAACCCCATAGTATCACAAGACTATCAAACATCGAACACAAAACTAGCAAAAAGAGACAAAGAACAAGTGACAAATTTCGGAGATTGTTAAAAGCCGGGTTCCAAAGTCAGAGAACACTTTCCTAAAGATTATTTTGTTGCAGTGAAAATGGCAAAAAATGCATCACAAACACATGAAAATTTGAGTAAAAAGTAGTCACAACATACCATGGCAACAGGGATTATTATGGAGGGTAAATTGTCCCAAATGTCAGAGCATCAAAAGGAATCATGAATGCCTGCCCATTGTTAAATAATTCTAACTTGAAGGTCTCATGAAACAATGTGATGAGCCCAAAAACATTATCTTGGATTACAATCCTGCATTCTTTTCAAGTTTCTGGATTTGGTTCAGGAATATCCAGGTTAGCTGCAAAAACACACACAAATAATTTCTCGATTTGGTTCACGAAATATGCAAAAGAACATAATTGGTGCATGTAACAAGTTTACCATGACATGAGGAGCAATTCTGATGCAGTACACTGGAAATCCAGTGTAGAATTTCAGTGGTCCTCCTGACTTCAAGGTTTTTAAAGTACAATCCCATGAACCAGAATATGGATACTTTCCTTCAGCATCAGGTTGCATTTTTTGAATTTGGGTTTTGACGTAGTCAAATGGTAGACTGCATGCCGATGCAAAGAAACCGGAAACAGCACTTGCACCTAATCAAAATGAATTTTGCTATAGATTAGTTGTCTTTTACTTTACAAACAAATAATCAATCAGTAGATGTTTTATGGTCATACCTATCAGTGTTCCAGCCTCACTGAACCCAAGTGAATCCTTGAAGAATTCAACAGTTTGATCATAGGAAGCAAGCATACCCATGTTAAGAGCCATAGCTCTAACAACAGTTGGACCAGCACCTTTCCACAGAGCCAAAACTCCTTCATCAGCAGAAATGCGATAAAGAGCATGAAATGCATTGGTGTAGTTACGTCGCTGGGCAGCAGGTAAAGTAGCATCAGCTTGCATTCTTATGAGTGCCAAATCTGCCGGACTACCAACACATGCTCCTATTGCTCCAGCCGTCAATCCACATAATGCTTTCTGATACAGTGGCAATGGTTTCCCATCATTGGCCTCTATTGCTTTGCTTGTTAGAATTCTGATTACCATTAAAAAATCAAGTCAGTTCACAACAACTGGGATAAAGAATAAATAAAATCTCTCGAATGCTGCAATCTTGATAACGAAGAAGTCGTAGACATCAGGATCCAAGATGAGTAGGATCCTCATGAATTACTTACCTAAATGACCCAAGACGGGCAGTGGTATACGTAGCTTGTCTGAGAAGACCAGCAGTCAAACCCTACCAAAATGAAGGTTATAAATTAAATTAAAATCAGATAACCTGCTCTCAAAGTGTATCACATGTAAAACATGCGACAGTGCTCGATACTGAATTTACATATCATGATTTTACAGAACAACTTTGAGTAAAGTATATATATCGTAAATGCAGGAGGCCATAGTTATTAAAAAACCAATGTGTAAATTACAAATCTGAAAATCATCGAGTTCCAAAAACGTTGTTTCAACCATTATCCTTATCATATCATATCAATATGTGAACATAGAAAGACAAAGATTTCTTGATCGATCCGATATATATTACACTCAAATAATCTCATAAGTAAATACATTAACCCACAAAGAATAGTAAACTAAAAAATATATGTTTTGAGACGAGTCAAAACATGAGTAACATAACAGCTTCTGAACACGAACCTTGTAAAAGGCACCAATACCCTCATTTTTAAGCATGTTCTTGGTCACCTCGGCGGCTGAGCCTTGACCTAGTTGAATTCTCACCTTGAATTAAAAAACAAGGACCACAATATGATAACTACAATAACAAAATCAAACCAGTAAAAAGCCAGAAAACTGCAATTTTATTCCATAGGAATCACAGATACAATATGAAAAAATCAGCATCCAAACAGCATAAAATGCTATAAACCTAAACCTTCATTTAGCATACCCACAAATATAACACAAATGATCTAAAGTCTGAAACCACGTAAAAACCCAGACTTCAACAAGAAGAAACCAAATATCGACTCATCAAAAATAATCTTCGACCCACCAACACGAGCAACATTGAACACTAAAACAACATAAAAAACAAACTGATCCATGGTCTGAATGCACCAAAATTTCAACAGAAAGGATCTAAACAACGAATCGTCAAAAAAATTTGGATCTAAACAACCTAAAACACCAAGAACACATAAAATACAAAAACAGTCGAAATTCATTGATACAGCATAAAAAGCAAACTGATCTAATGTCCCAACAAATTGTCAACAGGAATAAGCCATCCAGCTAATAGTCGAAAGATTGCCTTAACTAATCGTATTCTTATAATATACAAACAAATAATACCTTAACCATATCGATGGGTTGAATAACACAGGTAGCAAGCATGCCAGATGCTCCACCATTGACGAAAGGCTTGACCGTGTGCCACACTCCGCCGGATTTGGGCTTCTGCTCCGCCATGTCCTACCTCAAAGTTTGATATTTCCGACGGGTAGAGGAAGTGGTGGAGAGCAGACGTAACCCAGGGTTCACTCCTGCAAATTAATACTAGAGAATTGAAATGGAAAATTTGCAATTTGAGACCGTAAGTTCCTAATAATCAATATTCCTACCAAAACTTTGGGATCATCAAAATTCCCCCCTTTACATTGTTGGAATATTCATATTCATAATAAAACTAGCAATCTCAATGAGTTTAAATGAATCATAAATAATATCGCTAAAGAAAAATTATACAATAAATTTCAAGCGGAAAATCTAAGATGAGTGAAAATAACTTGATCGACGGAATGATCAAATTTATTATCTGAAAAATACAAATTCATAAGCTCTCTAAACCTGTAGACAACAAAAGATTGATAAAACTCAGATTCACTGACTATGTACACACACAACTCTCTGAAAGCGTCATTAAAGCATTTATGTAATAACACACACTCTATTATCATTACAATGAATCTCAAACCCATTTATATAGTGGGGAAATGAGTAACTAACTTCTCACATGGTGGGCGGCTGGAACTACATATACATGTTATGACTTCTTTCAATTGTTTCTTCTCGATCAATCCTTTTAAATATATACAACCACAACTCATTTCGGGCTTGTTAGCTTCCTTTTTACTGATATGTACACTTGGCCGATCAACCTCATTTGACCGGTCCCATCAAGTGTATCCAATCTCATAGATCGCCATTGATGTTAATCGTTGTTCAAGTGTGATCGATCATCATATGATCTTCACACTTAAGCCAATCAAGTGTACACAATCATCATTCGATCTCACCGATCAACACCAAGTCTAATCCTCTGTCAAGTGCACCCGATCATCATCAAAATGTAGTCGATCTTCATCTGATCTCCTTGATCAACACCATGTTCGATCATCCCATCAAGTGTAGTCGATTTTCTTCCGATCTCTAGATATAATATACATCACGTTAATCATTTTTCTATCTCATCCCATGGATTGTTCCCACATAAATGCAAAATATGACATTATAAGAATGTGTGAATTTTTTATGTAAATAATTTAGTGTTTTGCATCGAGAAAATTGTGTAATTGACCTCTAATGTTTAAAATAGTGTAAAGGCGATACCCCCAAAGTTTGTAAATTGCGTGAGAAGCCCCTGAAATTTCAAAACCGTTCAAAAATGACCCTCGAGTGAATAATAGCGGTTTTCGTCTTTTTTACGTATAAGTAATTTTGATAATTTATATGTTATTTTTAAAATTTTCAAAGTTTTGAGACATAATCATAATATTTTTTCAAGGTTAATGAATCAAATACAAACTCGAGTGACGTTTAAAATATTAACGAGTATAATGGTCAAATATAAACGGTTTGAAAGTTCAGGAGTCAACCATGCAATTCTTAAACTTTAAGGGCACGATGTTTACAACATTTAAAAGTTTTGGGACCAACCGCGCACATTATATTAATTTCGGGGGTTTTGTATGTAATTTACAAACTTTGTGACACCGCCTTTACACTATTATAAAGTTTAGGGGTCAATTACAAACATCACTCGTTTTGCATCCATTATAAAAATTCATTTTGAGTAGTATAATGCATTATAAATTTATTAGGAGAAAATTGAAAGATTTTCGTTAATGTAATAATGAGAATGAGCAAAAAATTTATTTGGAGTTATATTTTTATGTTTTTGTTTGATATGATAAATATTAATTAAATTAATGTTTGTTAGCTTAAATGTTAGAATGAGAAAAACAAACGTAATTTATTCATGTACGGATCCGCGAAACACAAATTTACTAATTAATTTATGTTGAGATCCATGAAATAAATACAAAAAATGACCATGTAAGAGAATGACTTCTATTGAGCTTATCATCTTCTCGTTTATAATAAGCTTATCTTCTTATAGTTCGAATAGTAGTTCTTCTAATGATGGGAAACCCAACTAATTTTAGTTATCCGTAAAAAAATGAAACGTAATAAGGAGATTGCTGCAGAATTGTTGCGGTGCATACGATGAAAGATTAATTGTCAAACAACCAATTCATTATTGACATGCGTGTAGCCTGTGGGTGGGTGATGTCAAACTAATTAAAAGTCTTATTAACGTATTTTGTGAATTTTGAGGGTCAATCAAACTAATGAAAAAATATTTGTCTATTTAACGAAAAATCAAGTAGCAGTAGCAGTGCAATAAATATGACAAAACTTGATAGCAAAATTGATTCACAAATTTCCCTTGAAATCAGTAGCAGAAGCCATCCTTGTGCTTGACAACTCCTCCCACGTCATTCATGCTCTTCCTGTAAGGGGATTTGGTTCAATCCAGAACCAGTGTCTTATACACATCATATAGAATGGTAATAGTCTATGGTACAAATAAACTGCATTCACATCTCGGCCAAAAAAACCCAACGCATAAATTCATATGCAAACAAATGCTCTATTTTGCAGCAGCTCCGACACAAAAACAATCATTCCATGCTCAGTGATGAAACACTATGAAGAGAGGATGGATTGAAGTGCAAGTTGTTGTTGGGGCTGCAATGATGACAAAGACGAAGCACGAACTGAAGGAGGCAATGTTTGTTGCAGTTGTCTCAGTAGGTTCACTATTTTACTAGCTGTTTGCTTTGTGGTGAGATCATTGCCAGCACACAGAACGTGCGGTAGGAAATTTACATGCTAACGAAACAGAAAAAAAGTTTAAAAGAGAAAGCGCGTATCTGAAAATGTTATTAACAATTAACATACTGGTGGTGCGGAGGAAATATATGCTCAAACATCAAGGTAGAAGAAAAAAGTTCAATGATATTTTACAATTAATGTTGATGGGTGTGAACCTAACCTCGGCAAATATTGAGACAACTTTGGGAAGATACTTATTATTTGGACCCAATAGATCTCTGTCAGATCTGTGGAAAGAAATATTAAACATAATCGGGTAAATAGATGAGATAAAACATAAGTTAATTTTCCTACCTTTCAACCATTGAGCAAAGCTGGTCATGTACAACTTTTGCTTCAATGAGATCACCTTTAATCGGCAAGCAACTCAACCAAGCAGACAAAACCTACATTTTTTGAAATTCTTGTCGGGAATCGTAAAAGCAGAGAACTCTAAATCATGAACAGGCAAAAAATAAATGGAAAACTAAATAAGATCTATTGCGAAGAAATGGCGCAAATGCAATCTAACTTAAGCAAGCAAAAGGGATACATGAGCTGAATCAATGCTGTCACGATGAAATAGGCATATCTTTCCAAGAGCAGAAACAGCATTATCATATACCATCACATTTTCAGGCTGCAAAGTACTGGGATGCCTGATAACCAAGTTGAGTCGTGAAAGAGCCTCTAAGAATTTCAAACATGGTCAGACATGCATAAAAGAAGAACGCAATCTTTGTAAGGGAGTTATGAACTTAAAACCTTACCTATAACAAGTGGCTTAAATGCAGAACCACCAAATTCCGCACACACGCCAAGCCCATACACAGAAGCCTGTTGGTAGAAAATGAAGAGTTAAAACAAGTTTCAAACGGCATTGCAGTATGCTGCAAGAATAATTCCAAACCTGTCTGACATCAGGATTTTCGTCAGTACATGTTTCCAAGAGGTACGGCAAATATGTATCGTAGTACCTGTTTATCACTGAGTCATAATTAATTGTAAATTTCAAATCAAAAATTCTTTTTTCTAAAAAACACACTTTAAAGCAGCTTCGTGGCATTGCTCAGCCACATCATCAAATATGCAGATTGATATCCTTCGTTCTTCAGCAGTTTTATCCTTTCCCTGGACACCAAGAGAAAATGTAGATGGAAATTAGGCTACTATAATTTCAATCTCTGATCAGTTCATGATCCACAACTACAAGACAATGTACGACTTAGCAAGAAACAAAAACTTACCCACATGGGCATCAAGAATGGTGACAGTTCATCAAAGAAAGGTAAAAAGGAGGCTTTGAATGTTTTGACCAAGGTTCCCAAGATTTCGCCAATCTAAACATAACAATAAAGTTCACTGTTAGACCTAAGTTCATGCACAGTTCAAGAAAAACAGTGCGATTTAAAACTCCATGAATACTACATGACGAAAAATTAGATACTGACTTGATCAAACACTTCTTCCTCTTGTTCATTTTCTTCCTTGAGAAATTCTCCCTCTTCAGCATCAAAATCTTCAGCCTTGGACCTCTCAGCTCTCTCCCTTTTTCTACTTGAGCTGCCAGTGATGACATGTTTTATCTCATCCACTACGCTTCTCACCTGGTTCTCATCTAGAAGCTTCCCAGAAATCTGAGAGAACATTGGGAAATTATATATCAAAATATTGAACAACAGTGTAGTTGTCAGAATGTTCATAAGTAAAGCAAAAGAACCTGCAGACATTCATTCAGAGAATCCAACATGCTGACACATATCTCTGTATCAGGCTCCTGGAATACAAATGAACTAACATTAAGCAATGCACAATACTGACATAATTATAGCACTACAATAAAAAATGTTCACTACCTTGTGCAAAGCCTCCACCAAGGCAGGAACTATATAGTCAGACAGTTGCTTAACATATGTCTCATTGCGGCCCTGTGCCAAACCTTTTTCCACAGCCAACTTAGCAGATCGCAAAAGATCAGGCATTGCTACCAGAAGCAAAATCCTCATCAGAATGGCTTCATAAACAAAAGTAAATTGTAAAAATCACCCAATACCTGAAACAGCGGCTCTCCTCACTTCTTCATGAAAATAAAACTTTAAAAGTGGGACCAATGTTGGAGCTACCTGAGTGTGGCAAATCAGAAATTTATATATTAAAAATCATCATAAAAAATCTATGAATAACACCTCCTAACTAACCTGATCAATCCATGGATAAAAACCTTCTTTTAACTCGTCAGCATAGCATATTGCAAGCTGTTGCCTTTTCTTCCAAGACACTTGTCTTAATACCTATCCTTTTATCACCCACGGCGATAGTCTCCATGCTGAATATTTGTAGAGCTCTATAAGATGGCTGAAAATTATGTATACAAGAAAATACTTGCAATAGTATAATTTAAAATGGTAAATATAGCCAATCCAGCATTGTGAAGGACAGGTTTAGCTAAATGGTTTTATTCTTCATCTACAAACAAGACATCTTAACTTCAAATGCGTTAGATAGTCTATTAGACAA
The DNA here is from genome assembly GCA_009725065.1 of Utricularia reniformis. Lineage (NCBI taxonomy): Eukaryota > Viridiplantae > Streptophyta > Magnoliopsida > Lamiales > Lentibulariaceae > Utricularia > Utricularia reniformis. Next base: position 232,891 of record RWGZ01001105.1, read on the forward strand.
TACAATTCTAACAAACCCAATGTAGAAGTTAATTCTCTTCTTCCTCTCTACTTTGAATGATTAATTTTAAAAATGGTTTATGATTGATACTAGGGGTGGTTTTGATGGTGACATCACTCTGAATCTCGATTGTAAAGCAAAAATAAATCAGCCCCCTTCCCCAATTCTTAAACGCAATTTGCATACAGATATACTCCAGTTGCAGTTTATTAGTCAAGTTTCCCTAGATACCCAGAGCAGGAAAATAAAGAATCATAAACAAAAATAAAAATTAATTAATAAAGAGACCTCTCATCATCAGATTCATCAATTTCATCATCAGAATCCGCTGATGTGATGGTGACATCAGGCTTTAGCTGTGCCGATAGAAGCAATGGAGGCATTACAACATTCATATATGGAAGAAAATCCTGTCCCAGACACTTGCACAATCTGGCCCACGCCTAAAATGTAACAAGAGTTTTAAACTTGGAACTGAGAGCAAGCAATACTGTTGGGATTCCTCAGATACAAGGGTAAACACCATACCTGCAATATGTAACTCGTGGTGGGATCATCAGCCTCCATTTGTGATCCTTGCAATGACATAAGCACCTCCATGACCTGGCATATAAGTTGTATCAGTAGTGAAAAGCTAAATATTGATAATGATTAACTTGTACCTCAAGAAAAGTGTTTGATTTAAAAGTATCATATTTTCAGAACACCCCAATTCTCCAACCAACTCACTTTTAAATTTCATAATCTTCAAATCAAAATATGTACTAGATATATTATCCATATCACATCAAATTTTCCTCAGCACAAACAAAGGTACATAAAATTTAAGATCTGTATAACCTTCTTTGCATCCTCCCTGAACTTATCCTTTCCAACAGCCATTCCAACCAAGCTGATGCATTCCATCGCTTTTGCACGAAGCATGCGGTTTGACTTGTCTGATGCATTTATTAATATAGCTTTTAAGTATGGAATAACAACATCATAGTACTTCTGAAATTGTTCCTGTTTCAATAATCCTAGGCTTATAATATAGAGAAAAAGCTAAAACTTAGCCAAAAAAGTATGTGATAGGGGCAAACCTGAGAAGAATCAGCAACAGAAGCCAGCGCCGTCAAGGAACCTTCTTGCACCATTTGCTTTGTATTCTGTAATTTTACCACAAATCAGCTTAGAAACGCTTGGATATTCTAACAGTAAAAAAATAAACATATGAGGTCAATGATCACCTGCAACAGTAAAAGTAGCTTGTGCACAATACCATCCAAGTAAGAAGATAAAATTTCGGGAGTGCAATTTTCACTGAAGTTGAGTACTGCTGAGGCAGAATGCGCCTGTATAAACATGAGAAGTTAGTCTACACAGCATGCTCATTAAAAGTAAGGCAAATAACATGAAAAATAATCCAAATGATGAGAATCAACGTTACTGACAAATTTATAAATGACAAAAACAAAACAATAAACCCAAAAGAGTAGTCAATCAATATCACTGAGGCAGCTTAACACAGGCGGGAAAAAGTATAACAAGACCTTTAACAAATGACAAGGGAAAATTATAGTATCCAAATCACGAACAAGAAACATACATATTGAAGTTTTACGAGCGAGAATCATAAATATAATAATAGCAAGAAAATGAACTAGTTAATAGCAAGAATAACAATACAATAAAGCGATGCCTGAACTCTAGGATTTTGAAAATCATCCATTGCAGATGCAAGTGCTGGGAGAACACGTAGATGGTATTGAACTTGCAACTCAGGACCCAAATCAGTTGATAGTTGACCAATTGCATTAATGGCTGCCCATCTGACTCTAGGATGAGGGTGTTGGAAGGAGTTTAAAACCATGTTTAGAACTTGATCTAAGTTCTTTATTATAATCTGAACATAGTATCATCAAAATTAGTGATATAATTATACCACTGCTGTGAACATTTCATAGTTTTATGAATGATAAATTGAAAAAAGCTTTCCAAAACAAGTGCATTATAATATGATATACATTTGAGCAACTATCAGCAATTTGCGCAAGGGCAATGAGTGCTGCATGATGTTTCTGTCATTCAAGAGCAGAAAAGTATGCTGGCAATTGCTCAGATGCCACTGGAACAATTGTGTTTCCACCAAGGGCAATAGCAAGTCTATCCAAACACTCTTGCCCCATACTATAGTTACTCGTTTCCCCTGCATCTTCATCTTTAGTCTCTGCAGTGTGCCACGCTGGGTCATCCTCCACATCTAATAGCATACTCATTAAAATAGTAAATAGTCTGATGATGAACTGAGGAAGCTTGCGCATCATCCCTGGAGCTGTCCCTGGCTTCTGCCAGGGTAATTACAAATTCAATAGCCAAATGCCTAGTCCCTTCCTCCAAATTTTCAGCTTCGGCTATCTGTAACATAGATCCCATAATATCCACAATTTTCCTACGCAAAAATCTAGGCTCTGTTCCTGCTAATTCTATCAATAATTCCAAAGCTTCTTGAGCAGTTGCCTCCTGTCCAGAGTTTAAAGCCTCGGTTAATGTCCTCATCATTGAAGGGAGTAAATCTTGGAATCTGTCCCTCTCGTTTGAACTCGATAAGCACTGAATAAAGTTAATAACAGCACTCAGAGCCGCAATCTTTACATCAGAATTAGGGGAATTATTTAGCACATTTAAGAACACGTTATGCAAATCAGTAATGTACGGACTCAATGTTTCCCCAATAAACTGGGTCAACTGAGAAAACATAACAAATGCAGACTCCTGCAACTTTGTAGAACTCGAGATTACGCATTCAAACATGAAGGTCAGCATCTCCGGCCATAAATTTTCTGGAATTAGTGACAAGGCCAACTCTGATATAGTATCGCAAAGCTTACGAATCGTAGATTTAGTCTCCTCATTCTTCAAAGAAGAAAGCAAAGTACTTTTCACCGCTGTTTGCGTCGACTCACTTAATTGGGGCCAGATGAACCAATCGTCCCGCGTCAACTGCTTTCTGAGAAGTATCGCAGCCATAGCCCGCGCCTCAACATACACCGAGGAAGACAGTAGTTGAGTGAGCTTCCAGACAAGCGAGTTAGGGTCCGTCAGCCGGAGCAAATTGAAAACAAACTCGGCCTGCGATCGCTGCTCGTTGGCCGCGGACATCAAATGCGATATTAGAGTCTCTGTCATGATCTCTAATCGCAAACCATCACTAATTCCCTCTTCTATTGCAGGATCCACGGCACTCCAGGAAGATGAACTCCATGAAGCTTCCAACTTGCAGGGCTAAGACTAAGAGTAACCAAATAACTTATGGTTTTGAATAAGATCGATCATTTAAGTCCATTAGTTATGTCAGCCCATTAGGTCCACTTTTAGTTACCGTTGTATCGAACTGTAGTTTTTTACAGTTGTTCTCTGAATCGACAAAGTATCCACACAACGGCTGTATTGATCATCTTTTGAATGAATGAAATCTCATTTCCTCCTTTCTTCTCATATTCATCTCTTATTCTCTCGATTTTCTATTCCTCCAACCCCTGTTCTTCTACAAAGCGCTCTAAGGCGATTTAGTAACATCACAAGTGGTATCGGAGCAGACTTTCCTCCGCCAAACTGGGTCCAAAAAAGAAAAGCAAGACCAAAATCCGCATTGACACTCTCACAGCCATGGAATTGGCTAGTGACCCTTTCTGCGCAGACAAGCGTAACTCAGTGGATGACGAGTATGTTGAACCTGACTATCAATTACAAATCCAACATCTGTTCGACTCTCAACTAGATTTATGGCATTCCTTCAAGAATTTGGAACAAAGAATAGATAAAAACATAAAAGATAACAGTGAATCGATACACACCCAATTACTCAATATCTCACAGCAGCTTCGCTCTCTAAGCCAAGAACGTTAAGTTCTCGGACACGGTACATCCCAAATACCACCCCCTTGCTATCCCTCCAATACACATACTCGACAGTCCAATAACAACACCCCCCAGAAATTCCACCACCTCTAGCTTCCGCCAATAACTCCCCTCGTCCCAAAATTGACTTGCCTTCTTTCGATGGCTCAGACCCAAGAAATTGGTTACGCCGCATCTCCCAATACTTTTTTGTCCATAGCTATATACCTAAGACCAAATGGTTGGATTACACCACTATCTCGTTTACAGGCAGAGCTGATCGATGGTTACACGGTTTTCGCTCCACTTCACTGAATCCCAGTTGGGATGATTTCGTTTACGAGCTCCTCCTTCGCTTCGATGACATAGACCCTAAGAGACTCCTGGGAGATTTCCTCAAAATACGTCAAACGGGTTCCTTATTAGATTATCTAGACCGTTACGAAGATATGCGTTTTCACGTATCCTCACTCCACCCGTCGCTAACACCTTCATATTTTACATCTATTTTGGTAAGCGACCTCAAGGACAATCTTCGCACCGCAGTCTCACATGCTAATCTCAAAACAGAGTCGGAAGTAAAGCGTTTTGCCAAACAAAAAGACGAGGAATATTTTGCCATTTATTCTTCACTTAATGCTACAAGCCCTCAGGCCAAACAAGTTCTGACTCCTCATGCTCCACGTCCTGCTAACAGGTTCCAAAAGCACATCATTCCGACGACATAGTTCGAGAACGTTTAGATAAGCACCTATGCATCAAATGTGGGCTCCCATACTCCAGGGACCACAAATGCCATATGAAACAACTTTATTTGATTATGGGAGAGGATGATGAAGATGGGAATTACCAACCACTAGAACCATGTGTCGATGTTGAAATTGCTTCCGTTCCTACCGAGGATGTTATATCCCTAAATGCTATCTTCGGGGAGACCATGGAAAATCATCTCTGCATGATCGGTTGACACCTTAACAGGGATATCCATATTTTAATAGACACAGGGAGTACAAGCAGTTTTTTAGATGACGGCTTCGCCAGCTCCCTCCTCATTCAGCGTTCTCCGGCTACACCTCCAATCGTTGTCACACCAGATGGGAGTAGAAAGCTCAGCACCCAGGTTTGCAAAGACTTTACTTGGACCATACAATCTCATTCGTTTTGTTTCACTTTCACGACTTATGATTTAAGAGGCACATACGACATGATTGTAGGAGGCAATTGGTTGGGCCAACATAGTCCTTTCACGGGTGATCTCAAACGAATGTTGTTCACTCTTCATGTATGACACCCATGTTACGTTACCATGCCTCCATGCAACAGCATAACTTGCACTGATCAGCGAAAAGGAATTGGAGAAAACCATCCGTATGCCTTCCACAGTCTGGTTGGGTCGTCTCTATGCAATGACAACTATCACAGCCACGCCCCCGACAGTTGATCCGGTAATCCAATCCTTATTGTCACAATATAATGCACTATTTCAGGAACCAAGCTCGCTGCCCCCAAGTCGTGATTTGGATCATACGATTCCCTTGTTACCGGATAGTAAACCAAAAAAATTCCCAACGTACATAATTCCCCATCATCTCAATGGTGAATTGGAAAAACTTATCAAAGAAATGCTCGACTCTGGTTTTATTCGACGTAGCACCAGCCCTTTCTCCTCCCCGGTATTATTGGTATCTAAAAAAGACGGCTCTTGGCATATGTGTATTGACTATCATTATCTCAACAATATATCATTGAAAAATCAATTTCCTATACCGATGGTTGATGACCTTCTAGATGAGTTACATGGAGCCAAGTTCTTCTCTAAATTAGATTTAAGATCAGGATTTTTTCAAGTTCGTATGCACGACCAAGACATTTTCAAAACCAGTTTTTCGACTCATTTAGGCCACTACGAGTTTCTTGTCATGTCCTTTGGCCTTGCAAATGCACCCTCTACCTTTCAATCTCTTATGAATTCGGTTTTCACTACGGTGCTTAGGAAGTTTGTGCTCGTGTTATTTGATGACATTCTTATTCATAGCAAAACTTGGGATGAACATCTTGATCATATTGCTCAAACCTTGCTCATTATGAAGACAATCAGTCTCTTTGCGAAACGTTCAAAATGTTCCTTCGGTCAACCATCTATTGAGTATCTAGGACATATTATCAATTCTCATGGCGTCTCCACGGATCCACAGAAAATTTCCAGCATGATCTCCTGGCCAACACCTAAGAACCTCAAGGAATTACGTGGTTTCCTCAGTCTTACGAGTAACTATCGAAGATTTATTCGCAACTATGGTTTGCTCAGCCGCCCTCTCACAGAACTCCTCAAGAAAGATAATTTCTTATGGACAGACCAATCCACAGCGTCCTTCAATGCTCTCAAATCTGCAGTTAGCTAGGCCCCGGTGCTCGCTTTACCAAATTTCTCTCAGCCATTTTGTTTGGAGACCGATGCCTATGACTTCGGTATTGGAGGTGTATTAACTCAATTCGGGCACCCAATCGCATTCTTCTCAAAGGCGCTGGGTACTAAATTCTGCGGGTATTCTGTTTATGAAAAAGAGTTGATTGTGGTTGTCCATTCAGTGTTAAAGTGGAAACACTATCTCATGGGACATGCATTCATTATTCGAAGTGATCATCAAAGTTTACGATTTTTGAAAGATCAGTGTTTAGGTACTCTTTTCCAACAAAAATGGATGTCAAAATTAATGGGATTCAACTTTCAAATCAAATACAAGGCAGGGAAAGAAAATGTCGCAGCTGATGCCTTATCTTGCTCGGCTTCTATTCGCCATATCATCAATCCAACCTGCTTGGCTCAAAGAAATCCAAGATTCGCAAGCAAAGGACCCTACTCTGTCACCAGTTATCAAAGGGAAGCTGCTGCACAACTCTGCCTTCCCTGAATACACACTCCATGGCGGTTTGCTCTCTTATCGGAACCGCCTTTGCATCGCTAATGATCCTGATATCAAAGGAAGACTCTTTCTATCTCTGCATGCTTCTCCAGTCGGAGGCCACTCTGGAATATCTACAACATATCACCGCATTTAGGCTTTTTTCTATTGGCCAAAGATGAAACAAGATATTACCTCTTGGATTCACTCTTGTGACATTTGTAGTAAAATTCACAGCAATCACTCGGCTTCTCCGAGTCTTCTCCAGCCCCTACCTATCCCTACAAAACAATGGGATAGCATAAGCATGGATTTTATTGATGGATTACCTAGTTCCTTATCGAAAACTTTGATCTTTGTTGTTGTCGACAGGTTCACTAAGTACTCTCATTTTGTGGCCATCAGCCACCCCTATACGGCCTCTGATATAGCAAACATCTTCATTGATACCATTTACCGCCTACACAGTCTTCCTACGACGATCATCTCGGATAGGGATCCCATTTCACTAGCACCTTCTGGACAGAATTGTGCCGTACTATCGGCATCTACCTGAACTTATCATCAGTTTACCGCCCTAAGACAGACGGCTAAACAGAACGTGTGAACCAATGCCTGGAGACGTATCTTAGAGCAATGTGCCTCGATCATCCTCATCAATGGGCCAAGTTTCTTCCCTTAGCAGAATTCTGGTATAACAGTTCATACCATTCTAGTATCAAAATGTCTCCATTCCAGGCACTTTATGGTTATCCACCATCTACTATCCCTTGGGGCTCTTCCTCCTTTGCCCCGTTCCATCTTGCGACAGATTTTTTATAGTCTCGCCAAGACTTTATTACTCAGCTCCGACAAAATCTACTCCGAGCTCAACAACGTTACGAACACTACGCCGATCTCAATAGAAGTGAGCGCGCTTTCGAAGTGGGCGACTTAGTTTATCTTAAACTACAGCCCTACCGCCAAAACTCCCTCTCACTCCGATGCAATCTAAAACTCTCTGCCAGATATTATGGCCCTTTCCCTATCCTATCCCGCATTGGCCACACGGCATACAAGCTGGACCTCCCCACAACATCTAAACTTCACCCTGTGTTTCATGTCTCTCTATTAAAGAAGCATCTCAACCCCTCAATCGAACCATCATCAACCCTTCTTGACTTTTCAACATCGGGAACACTATCCCCCAACCACTACAAATCCTCGGCCGCCGCCTCATCTCTTGTCGTAACAAACCGCTTACCCATGTCTTGGTTCACTGGTCTAATACATCACCAACAAAAGCTACTTGGGAGGACTTACCATGGCTCCGTCGCCGCTTCCCCACCTTCGATCCTTGGGGTCAATGATCGTCTTTAGGGGCAGGTAATGTCATGATCTCTAATCGCCCACCATCACTAATTCCCTCTTCTATTGCAGGATCCACGGCACTCTAGGAAGATGAACTCCATGAAGCTTCCAACTTGCAGGGCCAAGACTTAGAGTAACCAAATAACTTCTGCTTTTGAATAAGATCGGCCCTTTAGGTCCATTAGTTATGTCAGACCCATTAGGCTCACTCTTAGTTACTGTTGTATCGAACTGTAGTTTTTGACCGTTGTTCTTTGAATCGATAAAGGATCCAGACAACGGTTGTATTGACCATCTTTTGAATGAATGAAATCTCATTTCCTCCTTTCTTTTCAAATTCATCTCTTCCTCTCTCGATTTCCTATTCCTCCAACCCCTGTTCTTCTACAAGACGACTTAGTAACGTCACAGTCTCAAAAGCGGCGGGGTCCAGCCCCAAAAAAGCGGCGAGCTGTGCCTGCTGGAGCTGAGAAGACCCGCCGTCCATCTGGTAATGGCCGACTATTCAGACTACGGTTTCAACGAATAGCATAATCCTATCTCAATAGACACACAAACACGCGTTCAGGGTGTGCTCGTCGCCAGCCCTGCCCCTCCCTCATATGGCGTAGGATATTCTGGACATTTAGCCAATATATGTTTGTTGCAAATCCAATATCTATTTCTAAATTTCTTTATTAATTAATCAATCAACTTTAAATATATGATATTGTATCATAAATTATTTGTATATGAAATTCCATTCAAAGTATCCAAACAAATAAATGAAAATACAAGACATAACACTAAAGTTATGTTTGTTAATATCAAGTCAAATAATATTACATAGTTATTATTACAATATTTGATCGTTGACGTAAATAGCATATTTGAACAATATCTCATAATCGAATTATATGTGAACTTATTATGTAACAATGATCCATATCTTTGCTTAGAATATTCTTTTAACTATTAATGCAACAACCATTGGATCAAATCAATGGAACTAACATATCTTAATTCTTACAATATTATTGATGTATATTTTTCAAAAGAAATTAATACAATTTTAAAACGAATACTTTAGAAAAATTAAACATCTTGCAAAATTATCGAATATATCCCTGTCTTAAAAATCGAAAATTTTAATATTATCAATTTTGTTCTCATTTTTTATTAGGGGAAATTTTCACAATTGATGTTATTTTTCATTATCACTTGCAAAACTATCTATATTTTTAAAACTCTTTTATTTTTATAATTTTATACTTTTAAAATTCTGATTTATTAAATTTAAGATAAATCGGAGTTTATGATTTTCTTAAAATATATGATCTCCAATATAATGTTTTCATATTAATTGTGATTGTGTTGCTCAGATACAATCAAACGATATATCAAATTTATATTAATTATTAAAATAACTCAGATAATAATTATTATTATTTAAACTATTAGACGTGATAAAACCTAGAAACCAACGTGATGATCATGTGTCGGATGCAACAAGATAAAAATACCGTTTTCACGAGAAATGCATTACGAGTCATCTATGGTTGTTAAATTAAGAAACTTTCATTGTGATTTTGAGCCGATAAGGATAAGATATGTGTTATCCAACGAAAAAATGAACTATTGAGCTTTTAAGAATATTTACGTATGTCATGCCCTACTACAACTAATCCAATTTATTATCTTAATTTATTATACATAATCTTCATAATAGTAAGTCATGATGACGTGCCCTAACAATCAGAACGCAAGGCTCTACAAAACATATGTCGATAATACTAATCATTCTTTCATACACAGCGGAAACTAATTTATAACATCATATACTAATTCACAAGTCTATTTACAACATATAACCGAACCAAAGTTTTTATAAACTAACTATGAAAACTGGTCCATCTTGATATGATATTGACAGCGTATATTCTACTGTTCGTCTTCACTGTCGGTTTAACAATTGTTCATTGAGTGGTCCTGAAAGTGATGATAAAAAAACAAGTAGTATAATAATGCAACATGTATCATCATATAAACATGAAAACATGAAAACATAACACATAACACATAACACATAACACATAACACATAACACATAACACATAACACATAACACATAACACATAAACATAAACATAAACATAAACATAAACATAAACATAAACATAAACATAAACATAAACATAAACATAAACATAAACATAAACACATAATATATAGACTGTTGCTCTTATCATGTTAAATTTACCAGCATAACAGTTTTGGCCACTGCCTTAATCTTTGCCTTACGCATCACCAAGAATCAATGAACATAAGTCATGAGTTACCTAGTATCAGAAATGGACAGAAAGCACGATCAATCCATCTAACATTTCTGACTTTCAGTCATACTTCGCTCTTTAACATAATCATATCTGATGTGATCACATAACTGAAACTGATAATCTAGATCATAACGTGACTGAAACCATGCTCATGACATATTTTCAGAGTTGTGCGTCCACAAACTTTCGAATTTTCACATAATATCACATAAACCATACATATGCTGAAATTTCTGAAAACTGCACAACAGTCTGTCGACACTTTAAATCCATACGTTTTTAAGAACTCAAATGACATACAAAAATCACGTAAAAATACTCATTTGAAAGCTACTTAAATTTTATAAAAACGGATAAGAGAAACCATTTTCCAAAGAGCTCGCTAAACATACGAAAACAAACCAAACACATGATGTCCTATCTGTAGGGATAAAACTGTACTGATTCTGCAAAACATGAAATAACTTGTTGGTCTGATTTCGATTTTTATAAAACATAAAATTCCTCTGCAACTAGACACACATAGGTTTTCATAAATGTAAAAAGCATAATCATACGACATCGGTAGAATTAACAGAAAAATTCGTAATATAGAACAGTAACATGAATGCGGATGATTTCTAACCTACATGATTCTCTCATTCATCTCATTCACCTTCGTTTTCTTCCTAATTTAACTCTTCTATAACTTTCAGAACTGACCTAGACCTGCTATAAAATCATTCTTAGAACCTTAATCAATTTATAACAACTTAGAACACAATTTCCTCCAACTTACTCCCAAAAATCTGATGTTTTGTTGTGTTGTCGTTTTTTGCGTTTCTTGCATTTGATCAGCGTTTATTTCTACTTCTTGCGTGATTTTGGTGGATAAGAATGACATTTAGGATGCTAGATATATGTGGGACACATCTAGGCTACTTCCCAAGGCCCCAATAGCAACATGACAATACAATAAATAAAATGGTAAGTCTATGGTTTGACTTGTCTTCTAAGTACCATTTGAATACCCTCATGTCTCATAAGTATTGTGTTATATATGTCCAAATATCTGGAGTCTTACACTATAGTTTGAGAATTTAATTGCAAGTTCTTTCAAAATAAATTTAGTCAAAATTTAATATGACAGAAGTTTAAGAATCAAAATTAATTTTTAAAAATATATTCACATCGATTTAGAGAGTCTAAGAATGTGGAATTACAAAAAGTGCAAGTTATTGTAAATTTGATAGCAAAAAATATGCAGGAAAAAATGAAAGATAAATATAACTAAAAGTAAAATAAGAACAAATTATTGATTAAAAGCGATTTTTTGTCCAATTTTTTTTCCAAAAAAAAGGTGATGTTTGTGAAAGATTCAAATTAATAAATTTCATTCAAAACCTCTAAAAAGTGACTCCACAGTTTTTAAAATTTATAACCATAATTTACTTAAAGTTTAAAAATTAATGATTAGCCATGAAGTTTGAAAACCGTTTTTATTTAACTTAAACACTCGTTACATTTTTAAATGGGTGAGATGTAAATTTTGTCTCATAGTTTCATTATTTTAACAATTTTGATCTTCAAAGTATGAAGATGACAAATGCAATATCATAATTTATAAGTTTTGACAAAATCGGTCTTTAAAGTTCAATATGTATAACATAATTGATTCTATAAAATTTTCAATTTTAACAAATGAGATCATCGATCAAATCAAATTCTAGGGATCGCTTTTGTCAATTTGAAGATTTGATTTGTCAAAAGACTAAACTTTAAAGTTCATTGACTAAACTGTCATTGAAAATTATGGAGACTAAAATTGACAAAAGTGTAAAAGTTCGGAGACTTAATGTAATATTTTCTTGTTAAATGTATGTATAGATTGGTTTTGTCTCATTACATTTAAAAATATGTAATAAATATCTCTACAAATTTTAAAAATATCATATAAATCATCAAAACTATAAATATCATATTTATTAAAAATATGTAATAATTCATCAGTCACGTCAACCGTTCTAATTATTTAATTGATTGTCATTTTTGAACAGTTTTAAAATTTCATATGATAAATACACAATTTCTAAATTTTAATGATATTACTATTATTTTGAACATTATTGGTGACCGTTGCAATTTTCTCATAAAAAATATAAATCCAATTTGCGCATATGTTTGAAAACTATGTTATGATAATTTTTGGCTTTATGGAGGAGTGAATGAAAATCTTTAAAGTTGATGAGTTGTTCATGCTATTTTTTAAAAAAAGGATTTTTAAATGTATATTCAATTATAATATGTTTTAATAATAATATTATTATTTTAATAGTATTCGATTACTTTTAAAATTTTCGAATTTCGATTCAATAAAGATACTTGAGAACATGATGAGTTGGAAACTTGGAAGGGTGGTAGGATACGTCAAATTTATGGTATATTAAATTCCACCCCTAAATTATTGAAAATTAAACATTTGTTCTTCATATAATTTATAATATAATCTCAATAGGGACAAAACACAGAAAACGACATCGTTTTTCACATCTAAAAAATAACTCGTGGCAGGGAATCCAATGACGACTAAACAGCAGCCATGGCGATCCACAGCCCTAACGACGCCGTATTTACCCACAACAGCATCATCTTGCAGTTTCCCTTGTTGGTCAACGGATGCGTAACAGTGGTCGGAACGCTTGTCGTTATCGCTGACACTGCAACAAAGCAACAGTTTTGATATAATGAAATCTGAAGAGTTAGTTGGCATTTAATGTTCATTTTATTGTCTCACCGGTAGGGGCCGGAGAAGGCTCCGTCGCGTGCGGTTTTATTGTCGATTGCTTGAAAATTTGTGCTTCAGGTGAGTTGGGATCCAGATGCAGGTATGCTGCGTACACAAGATGTTCGATAAATTGCACAAGAGAAATTTCCGAAAATAAATTGGGATGAGGCTCGCTTACTAATGCAGTCACTGACGGAGTACTTGCTGGAAACTTTGCAGTGATCCGGGAGATGCAAAGCTAGTGTGGAATTAATGTTTAGGCCGAGACTGGGATCATTCCGGTCATTAATGAGCACGCAGATACATGCTGGACTGTTCTGAACTACTTGCTTAAGTCCGCCGCAGCAGTCCGCCGTCGGAACCTTGGACTCGCCGGTCACAAACGGTAAGCATGTCGCCAGCACCATCAGCTGCTCGCCGCACTTGTTCCGGTCCTCTGTTATATCACATTGGACCAAATGGGTGACCAACAAAGCTGAAATGCAAGCAATAGCCACGGCCATGGCGGTGCCAATCCTCATTCTGATGGTGTAAGGTGCCTCTCTGGTTTTGTATTGTGAATTATATAGACCCCTGGAAGTAGCTTATTTATTGATCATTTATTACTCACTATTTCTTTTAACCATTGAAAGGGAACCGAGTCCAGTTAATACAATGAATGCATATAGTATTTCCATACTTTAACGTGTCAAATTTGCTAATGTGTATCCTTTCAATTTTTGTGTTTATTATGTATAGTACTCGAGTTATAAATTGATTAAGTGTATTTTATATGGTCGAGTTTTTATTGTTTTGTGTAATTACTTATGATATCAAAGTCTTTTAAGCTAGAGCAAAATTTAACTGAGAATTAGCCGCAAATGCTTTGAAGTTGGTGGAAGTTGGGAGAAATAAATGTGTAAGAGTGAGTAATATTGATATGTCAGACAAAGACACCCATTCATTTACATTTACATTTACTTACTTCCATCTTTTGCCCAATAAATATGTTGTGCGTGTTAGATATTGGGGATTTAATAGGCTGTACCCGTACCCTCTTTATTTTCAATTTATTAGTACTTGTCTATGTATTCTGAAATCGTTAAACCTATCCCATTTGTTCTTTTTTTGTGAATCGTTACAGCACATTTTACAAAATTTGTGAATTATACATTAAAAGACTTGACTAGTGATGATCTTCCAATCTTATATGTTGGATATTTTGAATGCCTTTTTTCCAATGTGGGATATTTGTCCTGTTATTTGAAGCTAGGATTTTCTTGCTCGAGTGCATCATTATCATTACATGAGCTAATCATGAAGTTTGCTTCTTTTACATCTTATTGCATGTAATGATTGAATTTCCTCTTTAGATGGATTGCTCTTCTACTTATGTAAATTCCATGTTTGTTTCTGGGAATGTATAATGTATTATGCATTTTCATTTACAACTGATTCACTGCAAATTTGTAGATTAGCTCCATAGCTGATGCTCTTTCCTTGATAACTCTTACAGTTCAGAAATGCCATTTCACTTGCACTGATCAGAAGCCGTGTATCCTTGCCGGTATTGCTAAGATTGCACTCATTGATCGGTTTTGTTAACATGCAGGCCTGTATTGAAAACTGTTCGGTTAAATTCACTTAAGGTGATTGTTTGCTCTTCGGAAGAATGCATTTACTGGGATGTAATTTCTGGTTAGCTTTCATCTATATCTACAAAACTCTATGTTTGAAGCTTTCATTTGCCTATGAGTGCAGTTACTGTTTCATTTGAAAGTATACGTTTTCTAGCACTGTCGTCGAAGTTTTTTGTTCGAGTATTGACTTGGTTCGAACAATGCTCGAAAAACGAGTCTAAACTAGTTCATTTCTATGATCAGAATAGTCTGAAAAATGTATCCAAATTATCATTAGCCTGTGAATATTAGTTTAAATCTCTCATACTCAAACAAGAAATATGAAGATTTGAACAGGTAGAACGGCTAGAGCCGAATTATGCTACAAGTGTCTGAACCCGAAAACCCGATATATCTTCCCTTCTCATCAATCTTCTCAACTTGATGATGATGATATTGCTTTACATTTCTTCTCATCCCTTCTGATCATTCAAATTCAAGTCATGAAAACACTAGTTAAAAAGATATGCACAAAATGGCTTACTTACTCTTATTCGTGATTGTCGAACGTGTGAGTGCGAGAAACTCATCCCATTTGTATTTTCGCAGTTCGGTTTTTTCCTCCTCAGAAAGCTTGAGGTTAGGCTCCCTCCCGCACATGAATGCAGCCCTAAAACCAGCAGATTCGGGAGAAAGAACAACGAGAAAAGTAAGTAAAGAAGAACCTGTCATATAATCTAGCAGCTTCTTCTTCTGAATCAACAGTCCCTAAATGAATCTGTTTCTTGTCAACTTTAATCGCAGCTTGCCATTTTCGATTCTTATAATAAACACCCCGCATTGTGCATACTTCTCGGTTTTCAGCACGCCTCCTTCGCTGTTGCTTTCGACGTTTAACCTCTGCGTTAGTTACAACATCACATACGTAAAAACACACACAAAACAAGTGTTTTAAGGTTTTTACAGCAAGAATATGGAATCATAAGCAGTCGAAACAGCCAAACAATGTACGTAAGTCGAATCATAAGCAGTCGACAAGTGTTTTAAGGTTTTTACAGCAAGAATGTGGAATCATAAGCAGTCGAAACAGCTAAAAAATGCACGTAAGTTACAAACCGAGTAATTGTCTGAACTGATCTTGATTTAAAGGATTTGAATCACTCAAATCTTGTGATGTTCTTACAGTCACCAAACTGGTTACCTGAACAAGCGAGTTAATACAAAGAACGCTTCATTTATCGAGCCGAGTACGTTGAAGTAAAAAATGGCTTACTTGTTCTGGGATATAATCATCATTTAACTTCAGAGGATGAACACTCACAGATTTCATCTTGTCTTCACATATTTTAACACTGTTTGTGTTAATGGAGAGGGAGATTTGACTCAACCCCGGCTTTTGTCCCACTGAAACACAATCAAAAGACGGTAATGACAATAACAAAACTCAGTCAAGAGTACGATAACGATAAAAAAAATCTTGTCCTAATACCAGAGTAGAGTCCCAACAGCCTGCGTCTTCGAATACTCACCATCCCTTTAATTCCTACAGAATGACACATAAAGTTATAAGCACTCGAAACTTTTTATTTCAAGGATCACAAAGAATGAGCATACATTACAAGAAAGCAAAGCATTCAAGACAAAATGCAAATTAAGACAAGAAATCAGTTCATTGATTCATACATTTGGGATTTACGTCGTAAAATTTGCGTAATTTTCAGGTTATTACACTATCTAGAAAGCATGAACAATAATACAAACAGGATCTACTTCATAAAACCATCTTCAGCCATGAAATCTCACTTTTCTATATTAAGAAATACAAACTTCGACTAAAAAACAAATACTAGAGTGTCATTTAAAACTCTAGAACAATATAAAAACATTAATAAAAATAGCAACAGCCCAAAATGAATGAACCCTGTAATAATCAATCTCAAGCAAAAGCAATCCCCAAAGCCAACAGTAGAAAGAATCGAAAACTGAAGATATATATAAAAATACAAAAAAAGAGACGAAATCAAAGCATAAAAAAGAAACCCACAGAATTGTCGTCGTTCAACAGCAAAAAAACTAAAATGAATGCAAGTCAACTTCCGGCAACGAATAAGTCCAATACACAAATTAAAACCCAAGAAAAAGAAAAACAGAATCAAATACAAACCTAACAAAAAGTACCCACAAATTCCTTGTTAAAACAAAGGCGATAAATCAATCAAAATGGGTAGTTATAAGAGAGCCACAGTTGTTGTTGTTGTATATTACTCACTCATGCATCAACCACCTTTCATTTCTTCTTCCATAATAATGCCTTGGTATTATTGACTTTGGGGCTGGAGACTAAACTGGAAAAACAAAGGAAAGTTTGTAATTACGATCGTACCCTTAGTGTACTTTTAATGTTCAAAATCTAACGGTGTTTATTGTAGAATCTTGATTTGAATGGACTAAATTAGCCTTGTAGAATAAAAGCGGTCTCCCAGTATAGGTAATAAAATTCATTAAATGGGCAGCCCAACCTAATTTGCCTTCGTCTGGTCCTCATTTCTGTATTAATAATTACTTTACAATTGGGGATTTTGATTTTCAATTAGGGTTTGTATTGCTACGAATATTATAGAAACTCATATAATTGTATTATAAACCTACACTTTAAAATAGTATGAACTCATATCCCGAAATATTGAAAATTGTAAAAATAACACAAACAATTGTTGCATTTAGTAATATTAAATTTAAAAAGTTGTAAAAATGGTCACGTTTTTAACAATTATAATTGTAAATTGATCATATGAATATAAAAAAGCGTCCATATTTGACACAAATATATGTTTAATGTTTTTAACAAACACATAAATTGATATTTGTAGAGTGTTCTCACATACGTTTTGTTCGTTGAACCATAATTTTTACTTTTTATTAATTAATATTTTTTTCAAAATATGTAAAAATAATAATTATTTTATTTTTATTTTTAAAACCGACCAAGCCATTTAGACTAGGTTTGAAACAATAATTTGCATTTGACTTAAAACATTTAAAAAATCTAAAATTATATCTCAAAACTTTGAAATTAGAAAAAGCCACAAATTAAGTTGCCAATATACCTCAATGAAAAAATAGATTAAAAGGTCAAACATTGTTTACAAACGAGGAAATTGTATAATTAAATAGGGTATTTTAACAATATATTAAGATTAGTACAATATATGTTAACAAGATTACATAGGAAATTTGAAATGTAATTGTAAATAATGTTATTGGGTTATAAAAATTTATTGAATAATGGGCATCACACATATTATAATAAAATAAATCTAATATCCGAAATATGAAAGTATAATATTTCTATTAATGCTACTTTTACAAAGACAAAACTATATTCATAAGGGTTTAAATAAAATCACTTAAATTTAATTATGGAAATTTTACTAGTTCAATATACTCATAATTGTTAAAATAAACTTTTGATATTTTAATACAAAAAAATGGTTGTTTTAAGAAATTTATTTGAATCCATAATCTTAAGATGTGTTCTGCACAAATTATGAAATGTATAATTAGAATTTATAATTAGAATGTAGAATGAAAATGCATAATTAAAGTTGATGTGGTATTCTGAATAAATATGTTAAATATTTTAATGTAAAAAATATTCTGTAAAAATCTAGAATGATAATTTATTTATAATAGTCAAAAGACAATTATATCCCTTATGTTAAATATAAAATAAATCTCAAATAAAACTATAGAGTTCCTTTACAAATGAATTGACTGAATATTTACCACATGCATAAAGTAATGTTTGAAAGTCGATCACTACAAAACAAATATATTCTTGGTATATCAATAAATATCATAAGTAATTTTTTATATACGTCGTATGTAATAATTCTATCAAATAAATTACAAAAAATTCTAAAACATCCTCAATATCACCCAATAATGAGTATGCTATCTAACAATAATAAAAATATAAAAAAGAAGGCACATCAACAAATTTCAAAGTAATGTTATCAATTTTTTGTTTCCCAAATAAAAAACCCGGAAACTCAAATTATATTTTAACACATGTCAAATTGATGATCTCTTAGTGCAATAACGAAGAATCAAAACAAAAAAGAAGAATAAATCATTTTGATCCGAAATATGTGAAAAAATATCATTTCTATGGCGAAGAAACGGAGTGAGAGAACTCCTTACCAATGAAGTCATACCGGTCAATACCCTTCGTTACGGTAACGACTACTATGAACGATTTTTTTGATATATCGTTGGTATACTGATTATATATCGAAATATCGGTGTACCTATCACGATCTATATATCGGGGCGGTATATTACCGGTATGACTTCCTTGCTTCTAGCCCTAGGAACATAAAAATAAGGTATATAAAAATGTATTCAGTGTTTTCATACCGAACGGTATCACCCAATAGTAGTCAAATTTTGTTCAGTACTAAAAATTTTTTTCGTACCGTCCGATACCGGGTATTCGGGTCAATTTCTGATTTTTTTCGGGTTTGATCCAAAAAAACTAATTAAATATTAATTTTTTAAAAAATAAAATAAATAAATTTGGTATCGTCCGGTATACCGATCATATCGCTCATACCGGTCCGGACCGATACGTAATTCCAGACCAGTATGAAAACATTGAATGTATTTGTTAAGATAAATGTATATATGTAAATGATATACTAGAATGCAAAATGAGTTTTAAAAATCAAGAATTTATATGATTTTAGATTATAGTGTAAATTGTTAAAATACATAATGCGTTTTAATTGATAATGTGAATTTAAAATAGTTAATAGTGTTATGCAACGTTTTTTAAAATGCATTATGCATTATATAATGTATAATGCATTTTTAAAATTTATCCAGAACACATACTTAATTTATGATGTTTGGATGTGCGGATGCAAGCCCATTGACGGTCGCAACGAATACTTGACTTGCTAAAAATTGTGTCACGTTTTGAAGGAAAAATAATGAAACTAAAATTTTAGAGTAAAAACTTACTTTTATTTTAAATAAAAAGATAAATATCATACATCAAAATTAAAAATTATATTAAATTTGAAAATTAAATAGTATAGAACTAGTCATTTAAAAAATTACAACATATAAATTTTTAAAGCTTGACTATTAGAAATGAACTAAGCTAATGAGAAAATTACGGCATTGCCTCAATGTTTAAAATAGTGTAACGCCGATGCCCCAAAGTTTGTAAATTGCATGAGAAACCCCGAAGTTTCAAAACCGTTCAAGAATGACCCTCTAATGAATAGTAATAGTTTTCGTTATTTTTCATATAAGTGGTTTTGATAATTTATACGTTATTTTTAAAGTTTGGAGACAGTGTCATTACATATTTTTAAGGTTAATGAATCAAATACAAACTACGAAGATGGTTCAAATATTAACGAGTATTATGGTCAAATATAAATGGTTTTGGAAATTCGAATGTCAACCACACAACTCTTAAACTTTGAGAGTATGATATTTACAACATTTAAATGATGGGAGCCAACAACGTACATTATATCAATTTCGGGAGTTTTATATGCAATTCACAAACTTTGAAACATTGTCTTGCACTGTATTTGTTTGGAACTTAGGCTATCTTCTGTATGCATTCTCAAAATGCATTTTGATATTAGAATGCATTATTGCAGTTTTTACAGAACACTACAGCATTTAATTATAAATAGAATGCATTTTCAAATTGTTATCCAAATTGTTATTTAAATGCAGAATGGGGTAAGAAGCTGGATCTGGAAATTAGAATGCATTCTCGTAATTTAAATTATAAATATATTATCTAAAAAATCATATTTTCTTTCACCTCTAACAATCTCACATTTACATTGTCGTTAGACATATTTCTAAGTTGTACATTCTCATGTATCTTTAACATGCAACTATAACCATATATAATTTCTTTCGTCATATAGATACTAGCAATGATGAGTTTAATTTGGATAAATCTAATTTTACATAATATTATTCTTGTTCTACAATTCAATTTATCAATTACAGAACACTCAATGCATTCTTGATTTATAATCACATTCTGAAAACGCATTCTTAAACTGCATTCTAATTTTCAAAACACATGCAGAACATAGCCTTAGATTAAAATGGCAATGAGGTGCAATGCGATGTCAAGATCATGATTTTTTATAGTATACAAAACACAAGCTTAATTGCAATGTTATAATCGTTAAAAAATCGCGATATTATCACAACTTTAAAAACCAGTTAGACATCATCGTGATTTTAAAAAAGACTCATTTAACTTTACTTCTATTAACTATAATATAATTGTATTAATCATTTTTTATATATAAGAATATATTAATATTTTTACATAAATCATTATCATAATATTGCAATTTTACCAAATATATTTAAAAATTCACAATCATCATATCTGACCACACATCACCACACAACATCTCATCACAACTCACCTTAATTTTACAAACGGGACCAAACAAACTCACTATTATAAATTTTGAGAGATAATGACAAACATTACTCCTAAGCTAATATAGCAAATAATTCTAATTAAAATGTTTTTAAGTAATAATTAACAATTAAAAAATATCCATATTTCCCAAAAAAATGTTAAGATTTTGAAGAAAAGTTGAAATTAATAATAACAATACGTTTTCATGATAAAAATTAACTCAAAAATAAAAATAATAAAATTTTAAAACCATGAAGACAATATACGTGTAGGCATGTCTGAACGTTGCATGCCCACAGACGTCACGACATCAATCTTAATCCACATTTCATTTTAAAAAAACAACAAATTGTCAAACTTTATTCGTTATTTTCTCTAAAAATACTTGATAAATAGTGCATAATGATTGGATAACATTCACAAAGTTGGCCGGTTAAAACAGCAAATTCAGATTCAGAATAAGAATCAGAATCAGAATCAGAATCATAATGAGAAACGAAACAAAAATCAAGATTGTAATTTTGCAATAAGAAAGTATAGTTTCAAATGTCAAGTTCCAAAATGATAACTACTTAACAACTTACTCATCTTCCTGGCTGCGGAGTCTAGCTAACTTGTTCGTTACAACG
This sequence comes from Utricularia reniformis, assembly GCA_009725065.1. Classification (NCBI taxonomy): domain Eukaryota; kingdom Viridiplantae; phylum Streptophyta; class Magnoliopsida; order Lamiales; family Lentibulariaceae; genus Utricularia; species Utricularia reniformis. The sequence continues at coordinate 254,807 of RWGZ01001105.1, forward strand.
ATGTCAAGCTGCGCTGCTCGTTCGACGATATCCTTTCTTTTCTTGGTTGAGACATTGTGAGCAATTTCAGCACAGTAAGTTCTGAAAATGGAGAATAGTTGAATAAATATCATAGTGAGTTTGTAAATACACATCAAGTTTAGAAAAGAACCTGTTGTGCATCATCAGGACTTCAAGTTCCTTGACATTGTGGACAACGAACTTCTTGAACCCATTGGGAAGATAATGCCGAGTCTTCTTGTCTGATCCATACCCGATATTTGGCATCAATGTGCATCCTTTGAACTTTCTCCTGACTCGTGAGTCAATACCCTTCGGCCTACGCCAGTTTGGCTGCAAGATGATTCAATGCAAAGTGTTTTAAACAATACTTCAAAGATGACTATGATGAAATGCAAAATAAAACAAGAAAGAATCAATTAGATTTTCTTCATGGCCATTGTAAACATAAGTTTGTGTTAAGCAAGATGAAAGGGATCACTGAGTAAAAACCTTCAAAGAGACATATCTATCACTATGGTGCCTTTTGAACTTCTTGACGCGTTTCTTTACAATCTTCTTGTCAAGCAAAGGAACAGCCATGGCTACTGAAAATACATACAAATTCAAGAATATAAAACAAAGCTGATCATCATACATCCAGAAATGACCAAGAAACAATATTTTCAAAGTTAGTTCCTGATAAAAATTAAAAATAAACTAAAATTACATGCAAAATATACACTATCGAATCTACTAATCCAAATACAAACAGCAGCAGGCTATAATGCGGCAAGAACAAAAACAAAAACAATTCAATTAAATTCAATATACCAACAACAGAGATCTAGCGTACTTCCGAAGCTAAATAAGAGGCCTCCTCACAAAATTGGAGTATAAATCAAGTGTTTCGGTACAGTAACGAATCAGCACAACAAAATCAGAAACCATAACGGAAATTCGAGTAACTTAGAAACGATCAAGAGATGCCGAACCTCGCAGATCAGCAGCGGCGGTGGAGCGATTTAGAGAGAAATGGGGCTCGCTCAATATGTAACAAATAGGTCAAGTTTAATTCAATTGGGCTGGCCTTTATTCGTTAATGATGGCCCAAATGAATTTTGAATAAAATATTATTTAATTTATTTGAAAGTTGATATCAAAATGTTTTGAAAGTAAAATTCAAAAAATTATTGGGAATGTGAAATTTAAAGCATATCAAATGAGAAATCTGAAATGTTGGAAAGTGGAATATTTAAACGTATTCAATTGGAAACAAGGAACTTTTATTAAAAATCTTATAAGAAATAAAAAATCGATTACTTAAGATAAAAATATTAATATATAATATTATTACATTGAGAATTATTATCATTTATATGCCCAAAATCCAAATAAATAGCTATGATGGACGGATTGTTTTCTGAGTATATCAAATTCGAGTCGTAATCTCTTTAAACACCGACTCTTGGACATGGTTCTATTTTTATGTTAAATGTTTTAAAATTTAAATTCAACTATTTATTTACTTATTTATTTTTATAATACTAAGTATTTATATTTATTATTATTCAATTATATTTTTGTAGTATCTGTCAATGTTATCTAACCTTTCAATTTACCGTTAATATATGGGTCGGCGTTCAATACCATTATCGATATTATCATTAATATTAAGCTATAATATAACGATCATATGTACATTTTGAAGGTTTTAAAAATTGAGTATTTGTTATATTTGTGTTTTAAATTTATTATTTTGTATAATTTACTATTAGATAAAATTGTTATTTATTGTTAATTATAAACTAATATCATTTAACAAAAATTTATACTCAAAATATCCATTTTATCCTCGAGTTGACTTTTTTACAAATCGAATCCTCAAATCCAACTTCTCGAGTCCCATGCTAAGCAATGTTAGTCCATCATACATAAAAAGTTCTATTATTTGCCATATATTTTTTTTAGCTGAAAAATTTGCCATATAGATAAGAAATGAAAGATAACATATAAATCAATATATAAAGAAAGTAACTACTAATTATTATTATTATTAAATGTATATAAGTTTGGTTCAGTGTTTTCAAACCTAACCCAATTAGTCTGAATTGGGTGGTTGGTCTGTCACCCGGTCCATTAGGTGGATGGGTTGATGGGTGGGAAAATTTTTAAAAAAATAATAAAAAATAATATTTTTTTATAATTTAATTTTTAAAAAATTTTAAAAATATTTTTAATAAAAAAAAAAATTTAATAACATTTTTAACATCGGTTCAATTACGGTTTGACAATGATTCGACAACGGTTCGGTGACCCATTAAAATTTTCAATTCACGGATCGAATCGTATTTAAGAACAATGGTTTGGTTGTATCATGTAGATTCCATTAAAAATGTGTATAGCTGCGATCACAAAATTATTATTTTTTAATGTATATAAAAAAATTAAGTGCAATTCATCCCTTAAAAGTTACAATTTTGCTACAATTGTACGTTAAAACCAACGCAATTGTGATTTACAAAATGAATTAATTTTACATTAGTGCAATTTTACCAATTACCTTATAAATAGATTATATAATGACTTGGGTTTATCATTAGTCCCGAAATTTGAAATAATATAAAACAATGTCTACAAGGCTTATAAATTGTATACAAAACCTAAAAGTTTATATAATACGTGTTGTTTATCTTCAACTTTTTAAAGTTTTAAACAATACGCACTTAAAATTTAAGAATTGTGGGGTTTGTTTGCTCTATAAATTTCAAAACTGTTTATATTTGACAATACATCTCATTGATATTTTAAACGTTACATAATTTGTATTTGATTCCTTAACTTTGAAAAGATATAATGATTATATTTTTAAACTTTGAAAATTTTAAAAATAATATATAAATTGTCAAAATCACTACTATTACACCAAGTGTTGTTCTTTAACGGTTTTAAAACTCCATATACTTTGTAAACAATTTGCAAAAGAAGATACATTTACATTATTTTAAATATTAGAAATCACCCTCGCAATTTTATGATATATAATAGATGATACTAACAAACCCAATATGAGAAATTAAAAATAAGTGCCTACAAAAAAGAGTAAAAACAAGTGTCCGGTAACGACCGCTATACCGGACAATCTCATTTGATCGATATATTGGATATGTTTTGGATATATCGGATATCTACAGGATTCGTGCCGGAATATTAAAATAAATTAAATTATAAAATGTTCATATTTTATTTTTTTAATATAAAATCAGACCAAACCAACAAAAAACCCGATCCGATCCGGAAAAAAGTCGTACCGGCCAATATACCATAAATTTAAAACACTCAAGACTACGAGCAAAGATTTGATAATATAACTGAGTTCAAGTTCAAGTGGAACAACAAGAGAAAGAGCTGCTAGTCTTCTTGTTCAAGTCTACGGAAATGCGATTGACTGATAATTCAGCCTTGTAAGAGTCTGAGGACAACATTTTCCTACTAACCTTATCGTAGATTTCACGAACCACAACGCCAAAGGCCTGGTTCACGTTAGTTGAATTCAGAGCAGATGTTTCTACGAAAAATAGACCTTCTTCCTCAGCTAAATTTTTCCCTTCCTCTACGCTCACTTCTCTTATTTCTTCTAGATCGCTTTTGTTTCCAACCAGCATCTTCGCTACCGCCGTATCGCAATGTACTGCATCCAAATTGTCACTATTAGTTGAATCTCAGATTCAGATCCGGAATCGGAATTCAATTGAAACGCACGGCAGTATACTATAGATAAAGCGTACAGTTAAGTTCCTCAAGCCATCGCTTAGTACTCTCAAAAGTTAATTTCCGGCTTATATCGTACACGATTAAAGCACCGACGGCGCCGCGATAGTACGCAGAGGTTACGGCTCGAAACCGCTCCTGACCTGCGGTATCCCAAACCTGCGCTTTTNTAAGTGCAATTCATCCCTTAAAAGTTACAATTTTGCTACAATTGTACGTTAAAACCAACGCAATTGTGATTTACAAAATGAATTAATTTTACATTAGTGCAATTTTACCAATTACCTTATAAATAGATTATATAATGACTTGGGTTTATCATTAGTCCCGAAATTTGAAATAATATAAAACAATGTCTACAAGGCTTATAAATTGTATACAAAACCTAAAAGTTTATATAATACGTGTTGTTTATCTTCAACTTTTTAAAGTTTTAAACAATACGCACTTAAAATTTAAGAATTGTGGGGTTTGTTTGCTCTATAAATTTCAAAACTGTTTATATTTGACAATACATCTCATTGATATTTTAAACGTTACATAATTTGTATTTGATTCCTTAACTTTGAAAAGATATAATGATTATATTTTTAAACTTTGAAAATTTTAAAAATAATATATAAATTGTCAAAATCACTACTATTACACCAAGTGTTGTTCTTTAACGGTTTTAAAACTCCATATACTTTGTAAACAATTTGCAAAAGAAGATACATTTACATTATTTTAAATATTAGAAATCACCCTCGCAATTTTATGATATATAATAGATGATACTAACAAACCCAATATGAGAAATTAAAAATAAGTGCCTACAAAAAAGAGTAAAAACAAGTGTCCGGTAACGACCGCTATACCGGACAATCTCATTTGATCGATATATTGGATATGTTTTGGATATATCGGATATCTACAGGATTCGTGCCGGAATATTAAAATAAATTAAATTATAAAATGTTCATATTTTATTTTTTTAATATAAAATCAGACCAAACCAACAAAAAACCCGATCCGATCCGGAAAAAAGTCGTACCGGCCAATATACCATAAATTTAAAACACTCAAGACTACGAGCAAAGATTTGATAATATAACTGAGTTCAAGTTCAAGTGGAACAACAAGAGAAAGAGCTGCTAGTCTTCTTGTTCAAGTCTACGGAAATGCGATTGACTGATAATTCAGCCTTGTAAGAGTCTGAGGACAACATTTTCCTACTAACCTTATCGTAGATTTCACGAACCACAACGCCAAAGGCCTGGTTCACGTTAGTTGAATTCAGTGCAGATGTTTCTACGAAAAATAGACATTCTTCCTGAGCTAAATTTTTCCCTTCCTCTACGCTCACTTCTCTTATTTCTTCTAGATCGCTTTTGTTTCCAACCAGCATCTTCGCTACCGCCGTATCGCAATGTACTGCATCCAAATTGTCACTATTAGTTGAATCTCAGATTCAGATCCGGAATCGGAATTCAATTGAAACGCACGGCAGTATACTATAGATAAAGCGTACAGTTAAGTTCCTCAAGCCATCGCTTAGTACTTTCAAAAGTTAATTTCCGGCTTATATCGTACACGATTAAAGCACCGACGGCGCCGCGATAGTACGCAGAGGTTACGGCTCGAAACCGCTCCTGACCTGCGGTATCCCAAACCTGCGCTTTTACCTCCTTACCGTTGATATCGACGATTTGCGTCTGAAATTCGACGCCGATTGTAGCCTTGGAGTTGTGGTCGAATTCGTCGCGAGCGAATCGAGAAAGAAGATTAGATTTGCCGACGGCGGAGTCTCCGATTACTACAATTTTGAATAGATACTCTTCGCCTCCTTCGTCCTCCATTTTTAGCTCGACGTAAAGTGGGAACAGAGCGCAGCGAACCGCTTGGGAAATTTAAAGGGATAAAGACGATGGGGCGGAGTCACTGTACTCCATTAACTGCGTGATTTAAGGTAAAGATTATTAAAATAGAAACCCGCGCTTTTCTTTTTATTTTCGTTTATTCATTAAATCATAAAAGTCTCAAGCAAAGAACATGAGAATGAATATGTTTGGAACAACTTTTGATTAATAGCGGTGAAATGAGATGACTATACCGTGCGGTGAGGTGAACTGATCGTGATTTTAAAAAACTGTTTTGAAATAGCGGTGCAGTGATCGTGATGTTATAAAATGATTTTTTTGCCCTTATTTATAAATAATTATATATAATTTAAAATTTATATTTCATATTATTTTATGATATATTCTATATGAGAAACTATATTTTTAAATTGTTATATATATTTTTATAGATTAGAAATTATTTTGTATAGATTTATTGATTAAAATTATTTTTTAAAAAAATTAAACTATAATTTATCAAGGGTAAAATTGATATTTGGCTGATGCGTTCTGGTGACAGTTGGGTTAAATCAACTGTGAACTCACCGCTATTTTCTGCGGTCGCACGAACGCAGTTATTAATGATGTTTTGTTAAAATAGAATACAACAACGGTACGTCCACTACCCCGGGCGGTGGACTGATGTTCCAAACAACACCAATATTTTAAATTATATAAAATTAATATATATTTTACATAGAAATAAATTATGAAAATGACTTTCTATCGAAAATAAATGTTAAAAATGACTTGGTGGTTATTTCTTTTTATTCATGAAATGCAATTAAATAGAACTTAAAAAGCAATAAATACTAAATATTTGTTTTGTTAAAAGATTTGCAGAAAATGACTGAATAATTTGGGCGTATCATAAATAATTGTGACGTGGCCTTGGCGCTGGCTGCCGGTTGCCGGATTTGGCCCACAGGAGGAGTAAATCAAATGACTATCTAGACTAAATATTAATAAATTTAGATCAATTATTTTTTAAAAATATATATATTATTTTTGGAAATTTCAAATAGTAGGATTGTTAAGTTGTAGATGTTTTTAACTAAGACTAAATAATTTTTAATGAGTATTTCAATAGTTTACAATATATCATAATTTCTAAATTGGAAATGTTTTTAAAATGTATATGAAATAATTATCTTACATTCGAAATGGAAATTAGATGTGATTTGGAATGAAATTAAGATGAGTTGTAGATAATAGGAATTGATTTGTTCAATTCACAATGTGAACTATTGCCTCTTAAACGTTATATTCGAGCATACTTCCGATATGAAAATTGAATAGAAACTTAACTTGGTATGGGTTTAAAAAAAATTGAGTGATTATAACATGGATTAATCCGAATTAATGCAATTCAACGATTTGAACTATCAAATACAAATTATCAAGTGGTTAAACTTGAACAACGTGTGTTGAAATATGTAAAATTGTTTCATATGAGATATTATTTGGATTGATTTATAAGTGATATTTATAATTATATAAATTACATATTCAAGTATTTTACGGTGTAATTTTTTATCCTTTATATGTTATATTCGAACACATTTCTCACATTAAATTGATCGACTTTATAAACTTATAATGATATCAAAGATTGTTCAAAATAATTTAGTGACTTTGCCAGGTGTTAGTACGATGTAATGAAATTGATCATCTTATAATCCAATAATTTAAAATGTCAAATACAACTTATCAAGTGGTTATATTTGAATGAAGCCAGTTGACATATGTAAAATTGTTTCATATGAGATATTATTTGGATTGATTATAGTGGTGATGAAAATCATAGTAATTGACATACTCAATTCTTATAATATTTGGTCTCTTAAACATTACATTTGAACACACTTCTCACATTAAATTGATCGATTCTAGAAAGTTAACATGATATCATAGCATACTCGAAAAATACTGAGTGATCTTGACCTGGTTACTCTAACTTAATAAATTGATCCGTTAATAATCCAACTATTTTAATTATCAAATCTAATTTGTGAGGTGATTATACTTGAATGGTGTATTTTGAAATATGTAAAATTGTTTTATATAAGAATTGAGACATTATTTGTATTGTTTTATTAGTGGTTTTAAGAATCATATTAATTGATTTGTTCAAATATTATAAAGTATGATCTCTTTTCTATATTCAAATATACATAATGAAATTAACTCAATTCTAGAAATTTAACTAGTCACTATAGGTTGACATGTGGGTTGAATTTATTGAAAATATGTAACGAGTTGGATTGATCAATGGGTTGTAATTGCGAAAAAACCTTAATTTGTTGGGTTGGCTTACGGGTTTGGCTCGATACTAAATAAAATAATTATTATCATTTTAATTAAAAAATTATAAAACTTATGGGTTAACTTAAGTATATGTGTAAGCAAACTTAACTTATGTGTTATTTTATCGTTCGAGTTTGAATGGAAATATAAAATGTTCGGTTCGGTTTTGAAAACAAAAAATTATAATTCGAGATTTGTTTCGATTTAGATTCTAATTCGATTCGAGTTTGAATTTAATGTTTTGTTAATTAAAATAATATATATAATTATTATAATAATATTGTCTCTCAAAACGAATGGGATAGGTTATTTAAAATTTTTGAGGTTCGATCTCTGTTACTTCTGTTTCTCTGGAATTCGAACAAAATTCGATTCGATTCATAAAAATTGAGCTCGAAATCGAACATTGACCGGATTAACTGATTTGAGAGATTTGCAAACCGATTGAATTTGTCAATACCCTTAACTTAATTCATTTGGGCAATGCTCAAACTCGATAGATCGACTCATTCACGAATTGAAATTTAACATTAACCCATTGGATCAATTCGTATAAGTTGTTGGATTTATTGGGTTGAACCCACAACCCGTTGATTGTAGCCCATAGCCACCTCTAATGGGAATGAACATAATCACAAATACAACATGAGAATCTCATAAAATCATCCCTTATTCTCACTATTTTCTGTAAAATGACAAAACAAAAGAACCAGAAAGAATAAAATCCATAAGCAACTCTCCCAACCTTCTTATTCTTTCTCTTTGTGCTTTTACACCAACAACATTGTCTTTGTTTATCCACAAAACTATAAACAGAGCGAGACACAAAAACTTATCTTGTCCAAATTTGTATAAACAACAATTCCATTACCATAACATGATTGAGTTGCTGTGCATCATCATCAAAATTTCACAAAACTGCTGAATTCCAACCATTTTCATGCTTCATTTTGTATTTTCGCTTCCCAGATTCGATCTGTTACAATGGGAATCCACTATCCAGTCAGATTTTAAGACTAGACTCAGAAATGCAAGTAAAAACAGCTTACAGACAAGAGATATTAGCATTTTCTAAAGAACACAATTAAAAGCAGGGTATTCAAACTTTCTATGAAAAGTTGCAAAAATGGAAGATTTAAGCTTTTCAGGAGCTGAATTCTTGTAATAAAATATAGGACTGGTCCCTTTACTACTGAAGAAAGAGCAAGTTAAGGATTCTTAACCTTGGAAAGAGTAGTGCTGATTTGAATTCCTTCTTGAAGATCTGTATCTGGTGAAGCTACACAATCTCTAGGTGTTTCAAAGGAAGATAGCGAAAACTGCTTAGAAACAAGGCTCACGTTGAAGTAAATCAACCCAGAGCTAGGAATGTCTACACGAATCTCAATCACTGGTAGCCATAAAAACAAATCCTGTGCTGAAATTCCTGATAGCCCTTCGATCTGCCCGTACCGAAGCGTACCAGTGATGTTTGTATCGTAGAGCATCGCACTCTCAAACTGGCTACTGCAAGCGTGATCCAAGTGAACATAGAATTTTCCAGAATCGTCCAAGCTGAAATTGTTCACACCTTTAGGTAGCAACCCCATTGGGAGACCGTAGTCCTTCAGAACTTGATAAATCGAGGATTCCGATTCCGATTTCGATTCTTGAATAGAAGCCACTGTCATCAGCAATGAGGATATGGCGAGGTAGATGATAAAATGCTGCAGAGAATGCATTCTGCAAGTATTCCAAGTATCCAGGAGGTAGATATACGGTTCCAACCAGCCGTATATCGGCGGCAGCGGCGGCGGCAGAAGAAATTGAAGGCCGGGAGGAAGATCCCAATCTGGGAACAAGGCTTATCAATTATTGGTGGTGAAGTAGCAGAGTTGAGTTTCACAATCGCGGGTTTATATATCCTGAGCCTTCGGTGCATACACCGGCCAGCTATTGCTGAGGAGAACAATCACGTGGTTGATTTTGATTTGTTGGTTAAAGAATAGAACCTCCACGCGCAAGAGGGTGTACGATGAATCAGAACCCCGGATCACGTGGCGGTAGATCTTAACAAACAGTATAAATTACCAATCATTACTCACAGTATATAACTAATTATATAATTATATTATAATTTAAATCCTCAAATAGTAAACTTATAATAAATAATGAGTTTAATTCAATTTTAATTCATCAAATTATGATAATTTTGGTTCCTCGATTTTGAATAATACATCTTATTGTTGAAGTCGTCTAATCTCGGTAATATCGTTATTTTCATTTGTTTAATGGGCTCGTACGCTTAATGAGCTGTGTATACTTAATGGGCCTCGTATGTGTTACTGGACTGCTTGGCCTTCTAGCAGCTTCTAATTACGTTTAAACGATTGGGCTTAGCTTGTTGAGTCTGCTGTAACAGTAAGGCGGTGGCCCGTACTATATATATCTTGAGCGCTTCAGATTTCGTCACTTTTTTACGTTTCTGCATTTTGAATTATCGCATTTTGCTCTCTAGCTTCTATGTGCGATTTCATTTCTGTGCTTGCTTTCTCTACTCTTCTTATCGTTCTTTACTGCTTTCTCTGCTTAGATCTAACCTTGAGATAATGTTTCAGCGCGGTTTTCTTTTTTAACAAAGCTTTACATTTTTTGAAAAACTTACAGTGTCTTTCTTTACGTGTTCTTGAGAAAATCCAACGTTCTTTTGCCTATAGTTGAGTTTCAGACAGATCCTAGACGATCTGAGAAACTGTAAACTGGTGCTTAAGACGAACACACTGTATCTGTAGAATCTTGATGTTCTTGACCTAATAGTCTGAGTTTCAGACAGATCCTAGACGATCTGAGAAACTGTGAGATTTGGTTAAAGAAAGCGATAAGTTTACTTTCTGCAAATTTATATTCTGCAAATTTACATTCTGCATTTACGGTTATATTGTATGCTTCTAACCTAAACAGTTGGCTTCAAGCACTTATTGTGAGATTACATATTGTTTTGGGTTATGTATTTGAGAAAACCTTTGAGTTTCTTAAAGACTTGTGCCGATATAAGAGTTTTCAAGTCAGATCTGTATAGATCTGAGTTCCTGAAAACCATTGACCAAGATACGTACTGAAGCCTTAAAACATTACGTATATCTGAGAAAATACGTTGAGCTTGTGTGACAAGAACTGCCTACAGATTCTATCCACTGTTAAGGCCTTAAAAACGTATATTCATAAACTGATGTGTTAACTAACAATCTATTTGAAACTGCAGGTTTATTTAATGACTTCGTAGTGATTAAGAAGTTCAGTATACTGGTGGTGATGTGTTACTATACCATTGTTTTAACTTCATGTGAATCGTTTGTATTCTGTGGTTTTAGTTGTGTTTGTGTTCTGTTTTTTGAACATTTCAACTAAAATAGTGAATAAATTGCAGGGTGTTGGAAAGTGGATTGCCGATACGATCGTGTCTTAACTAAGACAACGTGATCGGATACCACTATAAATCTGGTGTCATTTTTATCACTTTAAGAACGTAGCTTAACTAATAGGATTAAAATAACAACACTTATGTCCCTCAATTAATAATATATGTCAATTTTGGCATATAATGACCAAATTGCCCTTGAAATTTTTAAATTAAATTTATAAAGTGGTAACGGAGTGAGTCGAGAAAGATTGGTTGGAGACTGGATTATGAATAATGGATTATGTGGCGGAATTGCATTTAAAGATATAAAGTTGTGACGGAGTGAGCCGAGAATGATTGAATTTGGAAATGTTATAGGGGTATTTTGATCATTATATACCAAAATTGACACACATTGTTAATTGAATGACATCAAATGCATTATTCAAAATCGAAGGACCAAAATTGTCACAATATGTAATTTGATGGACTAAAATGAATTAAACCCAATAAATAATTGTAACAAAAATATTATAAATTAGAGTGATCAAACAATTATAGACTTTATGAAATTATGATGAAAAATATACATATATACCTGATAGTACCGCATATTAAAAGAATTGGTCAAATTAGCATTTGATGATATCACTCATATAAATCTAGGATACCCGATTTTAATAACTAAGATAAATTCAACATTCCCCTCAAATTTAAACATCTAAAAGTTGGACTGGTAAATTGAATTGAAACGGTAAAATGTGAAAGAATGAGATACAACGAGAGAATGTCACACATTATAAAACTTCACCGATTCATTATAAACCTAATATATCTAAGTGTCATTACTAATTTGAGATAAATTCAATAATTATTATTAAATTTGATATTTATCACGAAATTATTTAAATATTTTACGCATTTTATGTCATGAGCTAGGCAGCTTTAATCATATTTAATTATTCAATAATAAAATCCATATATTAATCCAATGTTTTCATTTGATCTAGAGTATTCCGGATATGTATGATTAGTATAGATGATATATCAAGTTATTATTATTATTATATTAAATACTTAAAAAATCAACAAAACTTATGAATATATTATTATCAAGAAATGTGACTCAACAAAACTTATGATCCTATCATATCCAAAAACCCATATCGGGCGTTATCGTACAAATTATCTATGATATCTAATATTCCCAAAATCATTCCGTGTACTTATGTTCTATAGATTGTTATGAAAAATAATAAAATTTTCATGATTGTGCAATTCTTCCATTTGCGTATTTATCTAAAAATGCATTTAATATTTTTTAAATAATATTAACTCATAATATATTAAAAAATAATTCAAATCACATATTGGTTACAAAAAGGAATATTTATTTACAAAAATCATAACACGGGTCCGGCCAATGGGTTACGGGTTGAACCCGTCAAACTTGTCAATACGTACAAGTTGACCCAACGGATTAAAAAACATTCTTAACCCGTCAAAGGGTCAAGTTAGAAATTTGGCACAAACCGTCAATAACTGTATACTTGTATTTATCGTATTAACAATGTGATTGTAGGGTTATGGTTTGACTTATTTTTTACATAGTTCCACATTTTAAAAGTGTTACGAGTTTGTTTTTTATTACAACTTGAATTTATCTTGTTACAACATGAATTGATCCCGTCGATAAACATAAAAAAATAATTTTAATTTTAAAATAATAATTTGACTCATATCAACCCGTTGATCCGTACGGTCTACTCGTGCGGATTGACTGATTTATTTTTACGGCTAACCCGTACAGCTATTTTTATGGATTTACTCTGGTTGACTTGTTTGTACGGGATAGACATGGTCGGCCTATGTCCATCCCTAATCATAATATAAAAATCAAATTCTCTATTTATAATAAATTGAGCTAATTAATTATGAATTTAGAAAATTCGGTGTATTATTTAAAAGGTAACATTTATCCTGTATATATAACATCCTATTTTAAAAAACTAGAATAGTTTTAGGGGCATCCCGAATGTGGCTCCGGTTTTTGCTCCTCCGTCTTGTGCATAATATCATTCCAAACATTACAGAGAATACGAAAATCATTTGGGATTTTCGTCGAACATCTTGAGATCAATCTTCCATATTCTCTGCAACAATCCTTGGTGCTCAACTCCTCAAGTTTCTTCTCAGAACTTCCTCCAATTGATTCTTGAACTTACGTCTGATCGGTGATTCATCAACTATCCGGTTTTCAACGATTTCAATTTCAACTAATTTACCTCATCGATGTCGAAAATGGCTGCATCGGAGCTACGTCGGGTATTCTCAATGTTCGATCGGAATGGTGACGGAAGAATCACCCGTATGGAGCTCAACGAATCGCTTGAGANCCGTATATCGGCGGCAGCGGCGGCGGCAGAAGAAATTGAAGGCCGGGAGGAAGATCCCAATCTGGGAACAAGGCTTATCAATTATTGGTGGTGAAGTAGCAGAGTTGAGTTTCACAATCGCGGGTTTATATATCCTGAGCCTTCGGTGCATACACCGGCCAGCTATTGCTGAGGAGAACAATCACGTGGTTGATTTTGATTTGTTGGTTAAAGAATAGAACCTCCACGCGCAAGAGGGGCGTACGATGAATCAGAACCCCGGATCACGTGGCGGTAGATCTTAACAAACAGTATAAATTACCAATCATTACTCACAGTATATAACTAATTATATAATTATATTATAATTTAAATCCTCAAATAGTAAACTTATAATAAATAATTAGTTTAATTCAATTTTAGTCCATCAAATTATGATAATTTTGGTTCCTTGATTTTGAATAATGCATCTTATGTCCCTCAATTAATAATATATGTCAATTTTGGTACATAATGACCAAATTGCCCTTGAATTTTTTAAATTAAATTTATAAAGTGGTGACGGAGTGAGTCGAGAAAGATTGGTAGGAGATTGGATTATGAATAATGGATTATCTTGCGGAATTGCATTTGAAGATAGAAAGTTGTGACCAGTGAGTCGAGAATGATTAAATTTGGAAATGTTATAAGGGTATTTTGGTCATTATGTACCAAAATTGACACATATTGTTAATTGAAGGACATCAAATGCATTATTCAAAATCGAGGGACCAAAATTGTCACAATATGTAATTTGATGGACTAAAAATGAATTAAACCCAATAAATAATTGTAACAAAAATATTATAAATTAGAGTGATCAAACAATTATAGACTTTATGAAATTATGATGAAAAATATACATATATACCCGATAATACGGCGGATTAAAAGAATTGGTAAAATTCACTCATATAAATCTAGGATACCCGATTTTAATAACTAAGATAAATTCAACACTCCCCTCAAATCTAAACATCTAAAAGTTGGAATGGTAAATTGAATTGAAACGTAAAATGTGAAAGAATGAGATACAATGAGAGAATGTCACACATTATAAAACTTCACCGAGTCATTTTTGGATGTCACTCATTATCATTATAAACCTAATATATCTAAGTGTCATTACTAATTTGAGATAAATTCAATAATAATTATTAAATTTGATATTTATCACGAAATTATTTAAATATTTTACGCATTTTATGTCATGAGCTAGGCAGCTTTAATCATATTTAATTATTCAATAATAAAATCCATATTTAATCCAATGTTTTCATTTGATCTAGAGTATTCGGGATATGTATGATTATTATAAATGATATATCAAGTTATTATTATTATTATATTAAATACTTAAAAATCATTATGCTATTATTATTTTAGAAATGTGACTCAACAAAACTTATGATCCTATCCAATAACAGGGGAAAAATTTTGGCGAAAATTTTTCACCTAACAGTGTCAGTCTCTGTACAATTTTAAAATAACACTCAAATTTTTAAAAACTCGGTTATAACACTGACAATATATACGTTAACAAAATAGTAATGAAATGATTGATTTCTAATTAAATCTTATAATTTTAAATGAAAAAGCAATTTGTTTTAAGTTTCAGAAGTAGAGTAGGGGGTTTCGATTTCCATTAAATTGTATAATACCAACCCATACTTTAAAAAATGTAATGAAATCACTTATTTTCATTTAATTGACCCAAATGAACGTTGTCACTGTAAATATTTAAAATAAAAGAATACATATCTTCTAAACTTTTAAAGTTATAATTTGAGATATACATAATATTTAAAATCAATCTCATTCTTCTGTTGTTATATGTTAATAAATTTGCATTTTTAATATGATGGAGTCATATTTGGAACATTATATTAAACAATTGATAAACATCTTTAATGATTTTTAATATAATCAAAATAATATTGTTGAAACTCAAAATAACATCTTTAGTTAGTATGTTGTTTTTTTGAAGATGATTAACAGTAATATTCAATATCTTAACATAATAGAATCATATAACATATATTATTATATTTAATAATGATGTATACATAAATAATAATACTATTATTAATGTACACATAAGTTTTTAATAATACTATATATTCCTATTTCAATTTGTAATATATAATTTTAATATGTTTTTATAAAATAAAAGAAATGTATGAGTGTAGATAAGATTACACTTGAGCACACATTATATATTTATTAATAGTTTCTTTTTTCATATTTATATTATTCTTATATATTTAAATAATAATATAAAATATTAACCGACAATGTGAATAGTGAATCAATACTATATTGTAAATATAAAATGTGACATATGTTATAAGTAAAATACTTTTAAAAATGATGATATTTATAGTATTAATTATGTCTGACAATGACATGCATACCAATTTTCTCAAAAATTTTGTCTATCATAGCATACAAAATTTAACAATTACTTTAAATTTATTATGAATGTAGCACTTATAAATTTTTAAATTTTATATATAGCATTGATGTTGACATTTATATAATTATTTATTTATTTAATTTGTGAATTATGATAATATTTTATTATCTCGTCTTTCTTCTTCTTCTTTGATGAAACTCTCAAGATCGATACACAGTCCTCGATGCGTAGCCTGTGAGGATTCTGGTCCAGTGACGTTGACGCCTTCTCTTAGCAGACGTCTCCGTAGTAACGGAAGTTTGAAAGGGGGACAGACGTCATCGTTTGGGAAGAAAAGAGGTTGTTCTTTTGAGAATCCTGAGCCTTCTTCTCCAAAAGTCACGTGTATTGGACAAGTTAGAGTGAAAACCAAGAAGGTTAAGAAGCAAAATCGAAACGTGAGGCGGAGTGGGGAGGTCAGTTTTAGAACGACGGAAGATGTTGCGAGTGCTTGTGTTCATCCGCAGACTGACAAGTTTTCATCGATTGACAGCGTTGGTTGTCCGTCGTTGGAATCTAAGACTAACATAAATAAATTAATAAATAATTATATAAAAGTACTACTATATACAAAATTACAAAGTTGTCAGTAATATATTGTTAAAGAATTTAAAAAGAATGTTAAAAAAAGTAGAAGTTTGGTATCACACTGTTAGGATGGACAATTATCTCCAAAAACCCATATGGAGCGTTATCGTACAAATTATCTATGATACCTAATATTCCCAAAGTCATTCCGTATACTTATGTTCTATTGATTATTATGAAAAATAATAAAATTTTCATGATTGTGCAATTCTTCCATTTGCGTATTTATCTAAAAAATGCATTTAATATTTTTTTAATAATATTAACTCATTATATATTAAAAAAAGAATTGAAATCACATATTGGTTACAAAAAGGAATATTTATTTACAAAAATCATAACACTGGTCCGGCCAATGGGTCACGGGTTGAACCCGTCAAACTTGTCAATACGTACAAGTTGACCCAACGGATTAGAAAACATTCTTAACCCGTCAAAGGGTCAAGTTAGAAATTTGGCACAAACCGTCAATAACTGTACACTTGTATTTACCGTATTAACAATGTGATTGTAAGGTTATGATTTGACTCATTTTTTACATAGTTCTACATTTTGAAAGTGTTACGAGTTTGTCTTTGATTACAACTTGAATTGATCTTGTTACAACATGAATTGATCCCGTCAATAAACATAAAAAAATAATTTTAATTTTAAAATAATAATTTGACTCATATCAACTCGTTGATCCGTACGGTCTACTCGTGCGGATTGACTGATTTATTTTTACGGCTAACCCGTACAGTTATTTTTATGGATTTACTCTGGTTGACTTGTTTGTACGGGATAGACATGGTCGGCCTATGTCCATCCCTAATCATAATATAAAAATCAAATTCTCTATTTATAATAAATTGAGCTAATTAATTATGAATTTAGAAAATTCGGTGTATTATTTAAAAGGTAACATTTATCCTGTATATATAACATCCTATTTTAAAAAACTAGAATAGTTTTAGGGGCATCCCGAATGTGGCTCCGGTTTTTGCTCCTCCGTCTTGTGCATAATATCATTCCAAACATTACAGAGAATACGAAAATCATTTGGGATTTTCGTCGAACATCTTGAGATCAATCTTCCATATTCTCTGCAACAATCCTTGGTGCTCAACTCCTCAAGTTTCTTCTCAGAACTTCCTCCAATTGATTCTTGAACTTACGTCTGATCGGTGATTCATCAACTATCCGGTTTTCAACGATTTCAATTTCAACTAATTTACCTCATCGATGTCGAAAATGGCTGCATCGGAGCTACGTCGGGTATTCTCAATGTTCGATCGGAATGGTGACGGAAGAATCACCCGTAAGGAGCTCAACGAATCGCTTGAGAAGCTAGGGATTCACATTCCAGATAAGGAATTGAAACTAATGATCGAGAAGATTGACGTGAACGGCGATGGATACGTCGATGTGGAAGAATTTGGTGCATTGTACACAGCGATAATGGAAGGAGATGAGAGAGGAGACGAAGAGGACGATATTCGTGAGGCTTTTAAGGTATTCGATCAAAACGATGATGGATTCATAACCGTTGATGAACTTTGGTCTGTACTTGCGTCTCTTGGATTGAAGCAAGGAAGAACACTTGAAGATTGCAGAAAAATGATCATGAAAGTCGACGTCGACGGTGACGGCCGTGTGAATTTCGATGAATTCCGACAGATGATGAAGCACGGCGGATTTGCTGCTCTGAGTTAAATGATCTCCCTTCCTTTCATCAAGAGCATATTGACTATTTTGCCCCCACTTAGATTTATTTGGAATGCGCATTCAATTGAAGGAAATCTTGAGTTTCCAATATGGACTAAATAGACTTTGTATATGTAATCATAATGAAAAGAATTCAAAGCACTATACTTAAATACCGTACAAATTCTATAAAAATTACATCAAGTCTAAATTGTTCTTCGAGGTTATTAAGTTTTTTTTAAACTAAGTTACTAGACCCATATCGTGAATTTTGGAGAGTAACCATTACGGGCTCACTAATTCAAGTGAGTTTTAGAGAATAATTTACATATTTTAAGTAAAAAAATATATATATCATTATATATTTTTAAAATTAAAATAACAAATCAATTAAATTTATAAAATCAAATCAATTTTATGTGGAGAGTGTACTCGTATATAATATATAAGATGATGATATTAATTACTATAACTTACATTTCACTTCCAATGTAAGTTAAATGTTATATTTCAATTTTCAACACCCCTCAAATCTAATCATTTAAACCGATAGATTATCAACCTATCAATTTTATTAAACCAAACTAACCATCGATAAGGTTACCAAGATTTTCTAAACCTGTTCCGTTACCATGTAAAATTTTTAGAATCGGGTCGATTTCATATGGGGTATACACTTGGATATAACATATAATAAAATAAGATCACACCGTAAAAAACTTAAACAAATCATTTAGTATGATCCATAATGACACTTCAATCCAACTTACAAGTACATCTAACTTTGGTACAAATGTTATATTTCAACATGACTTAATTGCCCAATTGGGAAGAAGCCGGATCTAGAGACCAGATTTGAAAATGAACAATAATCATTTGAAAATGAGAAACAGCATAAAATACAAGCAAGTAACTACTAAGATTCTAGTATAATTTAATCAACAATTTAAGGATACTCACCTCAGGCGAGCCATCACCGGAATCGAAAAACTCGTCTTTCGCCGGCCGGCAGACTACCAGGTGCTCATGCCACTAACAGAAAAAGGAAAAAAAACTACTAACAACTAAATACAGCAGCCTCACAGAGACTAAATCTCGAAGTTAAGCTGTTTTTTTTCAAGCAACCGAGGCGCAACGAGGCCAGTTTCAACCTCAAAACAATCGAAAAATAGCTCATAACAACCGACACAGCATTGGCTTGACCAGTTCCTTATTCCTTCTGTTTAAGGGAAAGTTTTGCTAGTTGTTGATCAAGATCTGTGCTCCTGTTTCGTGTATGGTTCGATGGTGTCGGTTGCTGCGATCGTAGCTGCTGATAAAGGCTTCGAAGCCTAGTTGCTTCTCTTTCTAATATATCATGCTCCACTACACAACATTTTGAAATAAAAATTAGTAGATTATGAAAGACAAGCTAAAAATAGAGGTTTCAAGTCTTTCGGTTCGGTATGTTGCATGAATACTGCCTCGAAAAAGAGAGAGCGAGATACTTACAGCACTTTATAAGATGCTCCTGGGATAGACTTTCTAGTCGTTGATTCAGTGCTTTATTTTCCATGCTCAGAATTAGATTTTGCTGGTTGAGGAATTCGATTTCAGCCGAAAATTCAGATCCTTCAACCTGAAATTATAAATGAAAAGATTAAAGGATTGAAATGCCATCTGTTTTGGTCAAATATAACAACTCACATGTAGAGCTTGAATATTTCTCTCAAGTCCGGCTATGTATTGAAGTTTCCTGACCCGTGATCTCTGAGCATATTGCCTGCAGTCAGTACAAAGCCGACTTTTAGTTTCGAGCATAATAAATGATAACATATCAACGTAACGAATTCTATGAGCAATGTAAGAGTAGCGTGCATCATTTCAGTTCTCCGAATTATTTTTTCTAGTCTCAAACACAGTAAAGAACTCTAAATAAGATAGATCAAATGCATTTCAAGTAGTCGTGATTAAAATAAATTGAGAAATGAGAGATAACATACTGTTTGGCACGTCTAGTATCCGGTTCTGGAATCAAAGAAATGACATTAGAAGACTCCGATTTTTTAATGGGAACTTCTGAATCTCGAGTAACAGATTCCACATGTTCCCGGTTATCAACTAGTGCATTTCGATTTGTATTGTCACAGATCGAACTTTGAGCCTTATCCCATGCTTTGTTATTGTCAAAGACTTGAGATCCCCATATAGAAATTTGAGATGTATCTATGAACTTGCTGTCGTCTTGAGCTACATGTTTCATGTTTTCAAAATATGCGAGGGAATCACTAGACGACCTCCGATGACCTTTTCGAACAGGTGTATCTGGCTCATTGAGAAGGTCACTGAGCCAATAAGGTGGTTCGTCTATCGTACTCTCAGATGAGGTATGTTGATGCAAATTGCTTTCAATGGATCTCTGTGGAGCACTTCGGCCAATTGCAGAAACAGGAATATAGTCGGAAAACGAAGAGGAAATGCCAGAATATGGAATTTTAGGAGGCAGCAACGAACTCTTGCCTTTATACACCATATTTCCAATGCTAGATGGTCCCTTTGAGTTTTCCATGGCCAAAATTCCAGTTTCTGCAACCCAAGTGAACTATACATTAAGGAAAATGAACTTTGAATCAAGAAACTCGTGCAAATAAAACATTATAAAGGTAAATAAACAAATTACCAAACGACAAAACAAAGGCAAACATTTAAAACTCAATGAAGAGCATCACATATTCCAGTTCAAAATTAGCAATTTACTCCAAAATAACCTTATTTCTATGAAGATAAGTTTCGCTCACACATTAGACGTCAATATTGATGATATACATATGCATCCTGCTGCAGAAAGGCCATAGTTTAGTAGAATGTTACTGAGAAGAAAACAACCCTGAATCATCGAACATGAAAAGGAATATTTCAGCCACATTACCCGATAGTATAAAAATTTATTCCAGCAGAAAACACAAGCATCACTGCTAAGAACCAGCTGCTTTTTAATACCTTGAACCAAAAACCAATATTAAGAATACAAAACCATATTTTTTAAGAATCATATCATCTGCACCGAAACTCCTGAAAATAGCAAATACTTAATATTAACGAGAATTGACAGATCCCTTAAAATATTTACTACAAAAAATTATGCTTTTTCATTAATCAAAACAGTAAAAGCTGATGTTTTTCAATAAGGTATTGTGATCAGCATCAGTTTCAGCTAATAAAAAAAGATGCCATTGAAGCCCACAAAAATGAAGAACCCTATTCTCTTTAAGTCATCCAAATTAATCCAATCCCACAAACCTAAGAGCTCCCTGTATCTCCCCAACAATTGCCTAGGTACAAAAACAAAACGAACCTATTTATACCTCCACATTGATAAATAAAGCAACCAACCCTTGGTCATTAATTTAATCTTCGAAGTAAAATTCCCTTCCAAAAATGATCCAAGATCTCAGATCATACTAAATTCCACAAGATAAAAAATAAGCACAAACAATGCAATCGTCGATCCATGAATAAGAGAAATATTCATTAAAAAAAAAGCGGCACGCTAACCTCGAAACAGCTGGGAATCACAACAGCAAAGCAATAAAACGAAACCCCAGAAAAATAAGGAATCAAAATCCAAAGAAAAGAATCAGTCTCTGCAGAAGGCACATGAAATTGAAATCTTATTCTGAGTTTCTTTTTCGTCTCAACTTTGACGCAGCTGGCGCCTCGCACTTCGAAAATAACAGCAGTAGAATAATGAAGTAACAGAAGTAAAATAACAGAATGAATACTCATTATTTATAGGTCCTCCCACTTTGAATTTAAGGTTCGTAATAATTTTAAATAATATTTTTTAAATATATATAATATAAATTAAATAATAGGCACGTTTGATAAATAACAATGATGTGAGATGATTGTACTTTACTGTGAGGTGAGTTGATCATAATTTAAAAAAACTGTTTTTGAAACAGCGGTGTAGTGATCGTAATTTATTAAAATGACTATTTTGTTTTACTTTTAATTAATTGTGTATAATTTATTAATTTATAAAAGGTAAAATGAGCTTTTCACTAATGCGTTCTGGCTCTGTTGGGTTAAATAAGCTGCGAGTTCATCGCAGTTTTCTACGATCACACGAATGTAGTTATTAATGATGTTTGGTTAAAGTATAATGCAATTACGATACGTTGATCGTACTGGGCGGTGCAGTGTCCTTCGAAACAATACTACTATAACATATATTATATTATTAATATATAAAATACTATTTTATTATTGCCTCGCAAACCTATTCGGCTCGAATTGAAAGGTATGTGAACTAGTTCGGTTAGTTACATCCATAAGTATGACCACATATTTAGTATGGTAATTCAACAACATTACTTGATGAGAATCAATACATTAGTAGAATTATAGATTAATAGTATGCAATTTCAAAAAATGAACATGTGTACTAAGTTAATGATTCAATTAAGATATGTAATTTGGTAAAAAATATCGCGATAAATGAAACTAGCCATCACGAATACAACTATGTGATTCGTTCAATCGAATGAATAAGATGACATCGTACCTAACAACTGTAGTCAATGTAAGCTACGATGCCAAAAATCCTAAACCTTTTTATAATTTTTATTGTATAAAATACATAAAATATGTTTTTTATATTTTTTATTTGGGGCTTAGGGTTTTGAGAATAATAGTAATTTCATTAGCCACAATATCATTTTAATTCTTTTATATTTTCGTATTTTATAAAAGAATGGTCCAATTTTGAGGTTCGTTATCAAGAACTTGATGGGAAAACACGTGCGGCTCTTGTGTTGTTATTTTGGTGGTAAAGTGAAATTTGTATAATCATAGTGTGGACACTACCATGAACAATAATTTCAAAATTGATATGTGATTATAACTTCAATTAAAACGACTTGGATGCTAATTTTTCGATCCATCAAAACAAGAGTATTAATGATCGGTTACCATCAAAATCAAATTGATATATTGAAATTATAGAATTTAATCAAAATTACTATGAAAAAACGTGCTTTTAATGGGAATGAGTTACATATTTAAAAGACTTAACAAATGAAAAACGGAACAAGAATACCAGATGATAACAATGAAGCTAAAGTAACAAGATCTTGCTGCATTTTATTGTGAACATCAAGATACATAACCTAATAATCAGTCGAAATGAGAATTTTTCGACTGTCGAACAAGACTTGACTAGTACACAAATCTTCACATATGACTTGTATAAATGAAAACTTAATCAATTATTCTAACATCAATGTTACTTATCTGCGCTCTTGATTCAATCCTCGACGTCTTCTTCGCCTCCCAGATCGACCAAGGAGGGTTCTACCTTGACGACGAAGGCGATTGGCTAGGGAAGTACCATTATTGTGGCCATTTTCATCTTCTGTTTCATCATGTTCAGAAGAATCATAAGCACCTTCCTGATTCCCCCTTGCCAGGTCACTATACACATTATGGTTCATATCTCGATCATTCCGACGATAACCAAATGCTCGAAGGAAAAAATATACAGACATCAAATTACGATCAATTCCCACGTCGATTCTCTCGTTTTGTTGATCTTCATTGAAACTATAATCATCGGAGTCCATATTATAACCTTCTTCGATCACATAATCACCAAAGAACACAGCCCCTGGAGTTGATGACCTTATGGTACTCATTATATCTTCCCTTTCTCGGTCATGTTCTAGCCTAGTCCATTTCTGTTCGAGCGAAGGATCCACTTCTCGTGGCTTCGCAGAAGGGTGCTCCACTTTCATATGTTTCCTCAGTTCTTGGAATGTTCCGGAAAACGAGCAATTATCTTGCACGCAGCTTCGTTTCTTAGCATTAAGGTCATGCCTGGCTGCCTCCACAACTGTCCATCCCTTAACCTGACCCCTGCAAAGAGGGCAACCAAGTTTTGCAGCCTCATGATTCTCTATCAACCCACTAGACAAGGAACCTGTGACCCGAGTATCGACAGAATCATTTGCTGCAACTTTGGTGTATGCCTTTCTGTACATATCAAGGCAATTCGAATAACGAAAGCTAGTGCCGCACATGTAGGGGCGGCATCCTTTCTCATGCGAAGAACACAAGAGAAGTACAGCATTGTGTGGAAACTCCATACATACTGAACATATAGCATTTTCCCAGTCTTTCTTCTCTAATTTGCAACAATTCTTCTTTTGCTTTCCCGCAGATCTGCATGATGGCATCGGATATGGTGTCGACCTGCACTGGCGTGAAGTGATGCCACGTCTTCCTCTGTTAGCCTTTGCCATTTCTGAACAATTTGAAAGCAAATTAACAAGAGAAAGAAAGCCATGCCTCAAATTAAACAAAAAATAAAAAAAACTCCATGTTTCAACAATATGAGATCCTCTATAACGATCCCTTGATCCATATACACAGAAGTCAGAACAGCTAAATTCAGACCACATTTTTATCATCAAATATGATGCAAAACTTCAAAATACACAGGAAAAACAAGAGTTACACGTGGTGACTAAACATAAAACCTTAAACAGACATCTTTAAGAACCAAAATGCAAAAAAATACAAAGGAATTCTTCAAGAGATGATATTGCATCTATTGAACTAGTGAACTAATACATCACAATTTCCCTAACTAGTTAACTAAGACCACAAGCGTTCGATACCCAGAAGCTGGTTTCACTGAACATAATAACCACAACAAAAAGCATATCATACAAGACTGCCTTGATGTATTTTTCTGTGCCTCTCGGCCAGGACATTGTAATTTGTAGCATGAATTGAACATTGGGAATGCCACTAATTACCAAAAAGATAAAATTCACAAAGCAATGCTTCATTGACAAAACATGATATCATTGAAGCCATCATTATCAATAGTTTGGCATTCATAGCTGCCTCATCTAAATAGGGATACTGATCTCAGCAAATGAACATTATGATCCCCCCAACACATCGAAGAATCAAGTATAAAATTTACCACACCATTAGAAATAAAAGGGGCAGAAAACCCTACTCTGTGCTATATGAACTACTTGTAGATTTACATTCAAATGGGCATAAAATACAAACTTGGCAAAAGCAAGGAACCACGTACGAATAAAGGTAATCACAAAGCTAAACTCATGTAAAAAAACCAAATCATACAACACATAATCCAGAGAGTAAAACCTCATAAATGAGGCGACAGATGAAATTTAAAATTGGTGGCTCAAAATTGATACAAGAATCGAAAGCTTTCACCTTCAATTTCAATCAGACAAGATCCATTAATTTACCAAATAATTCACCAAATTGAAGAAAAATAGGGAAAGATGTGATAAATGCAGCCGCTTACCAACGACTTCGCGATGAAATCTAGAGATGGAGTGAAGGAAAATTAATAGCCCCAAAAGTCGATGAGGAAGAAAATACGGTGCGCGAAGGAGGGATCAGGAGGGTGCTATTCAACGGAGCACGGAATCCGAATGGCATAAACCATAAGCATCAAATGTCCATTAAATAAAATAAAATAAAATAAAATAAAATAATTCTCAAATTTTAAGTTATTTAAGGTAGTTATAAATAGGGGCCACTGCAACTAGAGCTGGCCAAAAGATCAGCCCCTACTATTTGGGTTGATTTTTTTTTATCTTTAAGATTTACAAAAATCGAAGTATAATCCTAATTTTATATATAAGATCTATTGATTTGGTTTTAGGTCTTTATAAGGAAGAACAACTCAGGACTAAAGACTAAGTATTCGTTTCGATCTTGGTTAAGTCTTTATTCGATATTTAACCCAATATTTTTTATACCAAAATATTAATAAAACATAATATTTTAATAAATATATAATTTATAAAAATTATAAAAACAATTAAATGATGCTTAAAAAGCTATTAAATGATTAATTTTGTTTTTATTATTAGTTTACTCAAATGTTTAGCATAAAATTCAAATTTCAAAATTATTCGTTTCAATTATGTTTAAAAATATCAGAAAATTTAAAATATGAAGTGTAATTGTTGACAACCCTTAAACCGGGTACCAATGATGCGTTCTTGTTGAGAACTATTAAACCCGGTACCAACGAGGAGTCATAAACCAAAATGAAGGTGGTTAGGCCCAAGAGGGGATGCGACATATGAAATTATCAAGTACTGGATCGGTCCCGACGAACATCTTAGGGCGATCGGTCCCGGCGAACTGCTTAGGGCAGTAGACCGATCGGTCCAACAAACAGCTTAGGGCCAAACAGACCGGATCGGTCCAGACAGACTGTTTAGGGCAGTAGAGCGATCAGTCCCAGCAAACAACTTAGGGCCATATAGACCCGATCGGTCTAGGCAAACTGCTTAGGACAGTAGACCGATCGGTCCCAGCAAACAGCTTAGGGTCAAACAGACCCGATCGATCCAGGCAGACTGCTTAGGGCAGTAGACCAATCGGTCCCAGCAAACAACTTAGGGCCATACAGACCCGATCAGTCAAGGCAGACTGCATAGGTTTTGACAGACTGCATAACTCAACCATGCTTTCCAGTATACAGAAACAACATTGTCAGAGGCGCTGACATGACGTCGATTACACGCGTTTCCCCCTACAAATACAGAGCTACAAGTTAATCCCAAGAAAAAAGGAGAGGGGAGAGGGATGTCAATTTTGAAGAACCCTAGCCGCTGTAATTTCATTTCCGCTGCTCTTATTCCCTTTGTATATTTCATTGATTTATTAATGAATTTGCCGTGAAGGTTCTCTTCTCGGTAACGTGGTTTTTTTCCCCTTTTTTAAGGGGTTTTTCCACGCTAAAATTGTCTGCGCTCTTTCCATTTTCTATATTTCAAGTTGTCTCCACAAACAACAAATAATACCGATTTTCAGAATCTGGTGACTGTTGGTACCCCCTAAAAATGAACCACAACAGTTTGGCGTCGTCCGTGGGGACGATTTGTGGATTTACCCATTGAGGTCTCTATCCCGACGAGGATTATGCAGGCGACAGATCCTGTAATCGGTGACGAATCCTCAACAAATAAGGGCATATGCTTTTATTGGAATTGTCTTCTCTCACACAGGGATATGGGTTAGATTTGGACGGCGGGGGTTTTGGATGGGTCTGGACTACTGATATCTCTGACTAAGTCGAGAAAGTCTTAGAACTTACCAAAAACTTAATTCTCCGCAAGAACTCGCTGGCCAAATCGAAGTTGTGAGAAATGTTACTTTCCGAGGTATTTGTTTTATCGACATGCTTAGAACAAGGAATATAAAGGAGAAGCTCATCCGAGAGGAAAATGAGGAGTCTACCTTGGGACTTATAAAAGAACTGGGGCTCCCAAAACCGTAAACTATCTTTGGACTCATAGAAGAACATGAGCTCTCTGACCAGCAGACATCCATGGATCTGAAGGTTCGGGTTTTTCATGGTTGGCTTCCGTTCATAGTGGCATTGCTATGACAAAACCCAAGGGGCTAGTGTTGACAACCCTTAAACCGGGTACCAATGATGCGTTTTTGTTGAGAACCATTAAACCCGGCACCAACGAGGAGTTCTAAACCAAGATGAAGGTGGTCAGGCCTAAGCGGGGATGCGACAACTGAAATTATCAAGTACTGGATCGGTCCCGACGAACAGCTTAGGGCGATCGGTCCCGGCGAACTGCTTAGGACAGTAGACCGATCAGTCCCAGCAAACAGTTTAGGGCCAAACAGACAGGATCTGTCCAAGCAGACTGCTTAGGGCAGTAGATCGATCGGTTCCAGCAAACACCTTAGGGTCAAACAGACCCGATCGGTCCAGGCAGACTGATTAGGACAGTAGACCGATCAGTCCCAGCAAACAGCTTAGGGCCATACAGACCCAATCGGTCCAGACTGCTTAGGTTACAGCAGACTGCATATGTTTTGACAAGCTAGATGTGGGTCCATCAGCATGCATTCCATGCTTTAGGCTCAACCACGCTTTCCAGCATGCAGAAACAACATTGTCAGAGACGCTGAAATGGCGTCGATTACAGACGTTTCCCCCTACAAATACAGAGCTACAAGTTAAGCCCAAGAAAAATGAGGGGGGAGAGGGATGCCAATTTTGAAGAACCCTAACCACTGTAATTTCATTTCCGCTGCTCTTATTCCCTTTGTATATTTCATTGATTTATTAATGAATTTGCCGTGGAGGTTCTCCTCTATGCAACGTGGTTTTTCCCCCTTTCTTAAGGGGTTTTTCCACGCTAAAATCGTCTGCGCTCTTTCCATTTTCTATATTTCAAGTTGTCTCCATAAACAACAAATAAAACCGATTTTCAGAATTTGGTGACTGTTGGTACCCCTAAAAAGGAACCACAACAGTAATAATACTCATAAATAATTTATGTACAATTAGATTTGAATTTAAAAGAATAAATATTTGTATGTATAAATAGATTAAAAGATTAGTAAATTTATTTTTACGAGATTTAGATTTTGTGTTGGTCCTAAGCCCGTGAAGTAGAGATCGAGATCAAACTATCATAAGGCCTAGGTCTTACAAATATTCAGACCATCTATAGAAATAATTGTAAAGTTAGGTTTAAAAAGTCCAACCCTAATATGAAGAGTTGGTCTTGAGCTGTTTTTTTAGGTTCGGACAGGTTAAGTCTTACGAGCTTATCTAAAAATCCCACCTCTAGGGACAACATAAATTGCTTTCTATAGTATCAAAATTTTTAAAATTTTGATCTCCAAACATTAATGATTGTACTAATTGAAATCACAAAATTTGTAGATGGTAAACTCGTCTCCAAAATTTGAAATTTTGTAGCAAAATTAATCCCTAAAATTTGTTGCTTATAATATAATTGGCCACTAAAGTGTGTAATGTTGGCAAATGAGGTCTTCTGCCTAAAAATAACCAATTTTGATCCTCAAAGTTTCGTAATTTTGTCAAAGTTAGTCCTAACGGTGTTAATACTTAATAATCCCCACAATTTGAAAACGTGTCAATTTTAGTCCCGAATGATTAATTTAATTATCAAAGTTTGTATAATATGACAAATTTAGTATCCCGTTAAACAAAATTGACCTGTAAAAATATAATCGAATAATTTGATTGTTGTGTTGAAATGGAAGCCTTTACAAAATATTATTTAGGGATAAATATCTTTAGCTTACACCACATTTTTCCTTATTTAGATAAAATGTTATTTTAGAATTAGAAAAAAAGATTTCTTTGGATTTGGGTACCATCCGACATTTTTACAACTAGATTTCATTTGTTAATTTTGTTGTCTGTTTTTAATTGCTTTTAGGTTGTAAAGATATCTTTGTATAAATGGAGATGTCACCAAATTGTGTGTGTAGACTGTACATGTAGTGTTCTCTTATTTATATATTTTGAAAATTCCATTGAAAATATCAAATTTGGTTAGTCTACGTTGTATAAATGACATTTAAGATTTCAAAGTTTGTATGATTTGATAAATTTAATTTCAAAAGTTTCTTAATTTTATTAAATTCATCCTTCAATGTGTTTTAAAGAAAAACTAGTTCTCAAACATTAATTTTTTTGGCAAAACTAGTCTTATACTTCGTATATTTTGGCAGATATAATAAAAGTTTGATGTGTCTAGTAAAATTTTGAGAGCAAATTTTCCCACATGGGAACCGAATTTATCAATTTTTGGAAACATTAGAGATATTTTTTTGTCAAAACTATTAAAAGATGAAAACAACGAATGTCATATTAAAGTTAGGGGATTAAATTTGATAAAATCATAAAACGTTGGAGATCGAACATGCCATTTTTGATTTAACACAATGTTTTTTAAAATCTATGAGGCAGTACCATTATTCTTAACTTGAGATGATGTATGAGCATTATTCTTAACTTTAACAAAAAATGATGTAATACTAGGCTTGGATTACATCATTATTCATAGAATTCCGTCGCCCGGAATTCTATGAGGCAGTACCATTATTCATAGAATACCATTATTCCCCACCCGAACACGCCATTTTTTTATTTAAAACAATTCATTAGGGAATACATCAGCATTATTCTTAACTTTAACTTTTGAATCCCATTTGAATTTGAGATGCAACGAGTTCACAAAACCATGCAATTTCTTTATTCTTAACTTGGTTTTATGTTTTTTTCTATTATGAAATCTTGGTAACGTCCATGTTCTTCTTTTTGTGTTGTTTTTGAAAGAGTTTGTAAAGGAAAATAACACACAAATATATGTAGATTATGCTAAAAAATGAAATTCACAGCCAATAAATGGTGTAAATTCACAAAACCGCAGTAAAATCGAAAGATAAGAGATCGAAGGAAAAACATTAGGTATACTCATAAATAAGAGAGTCTTATACAACAAAAATGAACAAAAACACTAACTATATGAATACCACGACGTGGGCAAAGAGAAGAGGAAGACAAAGTTTTCATCCCAAAGCAAGCAATAAAATGATAGATTTTTGGACCTAATAATGGGTTCATAATATGCCAAATTTTTGTGTTATTTAATTCGGTAAGTGGATAAAAATTCGGAATAATACTGAACACTAAAATTATTTTTGTATATATTTTTTATTAAACATAGTTTCATAATTAACTTAGAATTCCTTTTTAAATATACAATTTTCTTCTAATAATACTAAAAATAAAGAATATTTGAATTTGTTCACTACATTTCGGTGATATTGTATAAGATATAAATGAGCACAATAAGTTAAAAAATTTTTAATTAGTATCTACATTTAAAAAAATATTATTTTCACATTTATCTTGTAATAATGGTTTTCAAGTTTAATTTCATACTTTCCTAACTTTATACACACGTATTAAAATAGAAACTAATATAATTGAATATTGTTTTATAGCGGATAGAAAGATAATCAATGTTTGACTTTTGAATAAATTTTAAATAAATTGTATAAGATGTTATTAAATATTTGTATCAATAAATCGTAGAAAGTTGTTTAAATTTTAAAAATATAAATGAACAACTGCAACATAACATAATCATAAGTTATAATTATTTAAATTTAAATAACATAATCATAAGTTATTTAAATTCAGTTATTAAAAAATGAGAGAAACACCAAAGTAAGAGAGCTACATTTTCTTCTTTGGATCACATATCTAAGATAACACAACAAATCATTCTTTCTAATCTTATCTTATAATAACACAAGGAATTCCAATTTCCTCACTTAAATAAGCACCTCTATCACTGAGCTTCCAACAATCTCTTATATCAATATCCCATAAATTCTCAAGCACCTCATCTTTAGGCAATCTTTCAACACTTTCACACTTGACGATCTTTAAAAACCGTAGTGATTTCAAATTATCCAACACATTGCTTAATGAAATCAGCTTATGAAACCCTTCAATGTGTAGTTTATGCAAAGAAGCAGGAAACATATCATCTGTGTTGCTTAGTAGCTCGATTTCCGGATATCCATAGCAAATAAAGAACTCTTTGAGCTTTGTTAAACGATGCAACTCCCACTGTTTCAATGGTTTCAACTCTGCACAGTTTTCTACTCGGAGTATTGATAAATTTGGAGGAAAGATAAAGCTCGGAAAGTTGTTGAGTCTAGAGCAATTTTGTATCCGGAACGATAAAAACGACTCTATGAATGAGATATGAGTCGGTAGAGACTCAAGAGTTACACAATTATCAATAGTAAGTGATTTGAGATTATGAGGCAATGCATCTATATGCTTAATGCTCCCACATGAATGTAGTTGTAAATCAACAAGGTGTTGAAATCTTGATAAATATTGGAACAAATTTTCTGAGATCTTCAACTCCTTAACGAGGATAATGCTTTCCAATAACATAAAGGAGTTGATGCTCCCAAATGGAATAGGATCTAGATTAGTACACTCCCTTATATCAAGGGTTTTTAAGCTACCGGTGAAGTTCGACATCCCACATGACCGCAACGAATGACAAGATCCTATCTTTAACCCTTCTAGAAAAGAGATATTGCTCGGTAAAGATTCCATGGAGTTCAATCTCTTTAAATCTAAGAATTTGAGCTTTGGAGGAAAGCCGTTTTCAGGAAAGCTTACGAGTTTTTCGCAGTCAGCGATACGTAATTGTCTACATGACTTGAGATTGCTTAATCCGTTCGGAAGGGAAATAAGGTTAGGGCAATTATATACTGTAAGAATTTCAATGTTGCAAGGTAGTTCTTGGCTTACATTTCCCAAGTATTGTAGTTTTGGACATCCAATGATTGTGAGGCTCCTTAGATGACTAAGATATATGGTTGTAGTATCTTCATGCCATAATGATTCCAACATATCGCAATGCGAAACATATAAAGTTTCTAACGACGAGAGAGATTGCATAAGATGGCTAGGCAAGTGACGAAGACCTGATATTTGAAACAATTCCAAAGAACTCAAAGAATCAATTCCATAGACTATCTGTAGTAAAACTTCATTGCATGTACCAAGTTTCAACTTTTTAAGGGAAGGGAAAACAAATGGAGAAGTGATTTCTAAGTTTCCACAAAGACTTATCTCAAGCTCATGAAGATTAGAGAATTGTTGGCCTATATGATTGTATGTATCACCGGTCCAGTGCGACCATTCTCTCAGTTTCGGCATCGATCGAAGTACTAAAGTTTCAAGCTTTGAAAAGGGAATAATTGGACTAGTTCCATAGAACTCTTGTCCAATGTACATTACCTCAGGCATAAATGATATGTGTAGGTTCACAAGGCATGGAAGTTGACCAAGAGGTGGTAAATATGTGCATTTCGAACAATCTGATATGGTTAAATCCGAAAGTGCGATGTATGAAAAACAATCGATCCAACTTGGGAATTTGTACCCATCAAAACCATGTATTCTCAATGATCTCAACTCCTCAGGAGGTTGCAAACATTCAAGAACATCCTCTTCTAGAATCCCATCAATAGTTTCATTGTATCTCTCCCATTCAAGCACTAAATTGTGAAGTTTCTTTTTAAACTTAAGACATCCTTCGATACCTTCTTTATCTCTAACATTTTGCAAATTATATATGCTTAGTGTACCACCCAAGACCTCGAGGTTCTTCAACTCTTTTAATCCGAACCCTCCATCCTTACTTATAGTTACTTTTGGAAATGTTTGCAAGTGAATCAACTTCCCAATCTCCATAGGAACATCTCTTAGGTCATCAGTGTCCGAGATGTCAAGATGACGTAAATTAGATAAGTCTCCCAAAATCTCCGGTAACCACTTGATTCTCCGACACCCACTTATGGATAGAGTTTCTAAGAGAATGAGACGATCCAATGAACGAGGCAATGAAACAATATTAGTTTGGGAGAGATTGAGATATCGCAAATGTATCAACTCACAAATCGAGCTTGGAATCTCGGCAATGTCATAGCCACATAGAGATAAAACTCTTAATCTAAGCATATGAGGCAATATGTTCGATAAAATCTTACTTGACATAAACGTCCAACGCCACAAAGACATATTTGGACCAATGGGCATTGACAACAAAGTTCTTACCCCTTTTACCTCTTGGAAAGGTTTATATTTACTCAAAGGCTCATAATCTTGACGAAGAAATGAAGTGTGTCGTGTCTTTTTTGGTAAATGATATCCTTGAGAAGCTTCATTATCCAAATGATAACATGTCCCACGAGAAACAAACCGAGCCAAGTCATTCATTAAATCATGCATCACAAACGTTGATTCAATCTTACTAGAAGGTTGAAAGAATGATTTTGATAAAAGTTCATCAAAGCATTCAAATCCCCATTCTTCTTTACTTTGCATATCTTTGTGTTGTTCAAGTAATCCTTCTCCCATCCACAAAAGCACAAGCTGTTCCTTTTCAAAATAATAATCTTTTGGAAATAATGCACAATAAGCAAACAAGTTCTTCAAATGTTGTTGAAGATCAAAATAACTTAATAGTAAAATAGGAAGGATATCTTTTCCATGCAAATCCCATATACTATTATGCAATACCTTCTCCCACTCTTCATTACTAGGGTTTTTCGATCGTAAAATGCCACCAAGTGCCTTAGCAGCCAAAGGTAAACCTTTACACCTTTCCACCAATCTATTTCCAACTTGTACGAGTTGCGGTTTTTCATCGAAAGATATTCTAGCATGGTGAAGCATAAGTTTTAAGCAATCATCCTTAGTTAATTCTTCTAGTTTTAGAACAGCCAAATGAGGAGAACTAACCATTTTTGCAACTTCATCATCACGAGTAGTTACTATAATTCTGCTTCCAGGTAAACCCCGGAAAGGGGACATTAGATTATCCCATTCAATGTAAATTATATTCCAAACATCATCCAAAACAATGAGGAACTTCTTGTTAACCAATTTTGTCTGTAGATTTGCTTGAAGAGTATCAAAGTCATTGAATTGAGCTTTTTCATTTGTTATATCCTCATAAATTTTTCTAGTGATTGCAAACTTGTCGAACTCTTCGGAAACCGGCGCCAAGGCACGCACATCAAATGATTTTTCGACATTTCTATCAAAGTATACTGACTTGGCAAGAGTTGTTTTTCCAATTCCACCCATCCCAACTATAGAAAGAACCAAAAGATCATTATTCTCTCCATTTTTCTCAAATAACCTCATGATGATTGCTTCTTTTTCTTTATCTCTTCCAAATACACGATCCTCTAGCAACAAGGTAGTTTTCGGTATTCTTGCAGCTCGTCTTTCTTTACCTAAACCACCTCCGCTCTTCTCAATCAAATTTAATTCAGTTCTCTGCTTAGCTATCTCTTGCAGTCTACCAGTAATCTCATCAATTATTGATACCATTTGATAGTTAAAAATGATGGCATGAGGAGTATAGTTAGTGCAACAAGTACACAAAAGTTTCGATATTACCTGTCTCTTGTGTGGCTTCTCCTTTTGCGATTCTTGAATTAAAGCTTGAGTTCTAATCTCATCTAAAATATCATCCAAATCGTAAGCAGCATCTCTAAGTTCCTCTAGCCATGATTTTACAGATACTTTATCTGTAAATTGTTTCTCTTCAGCATCTTCAAGAACACCATTGATTTGAATCAAGCTTTGAGATAACACCTTGAATTGACTTTTAACCTTCTTATGATTGGTAACTACTGCAATTGCAACAGACGTCAATTGCTGAAGCAGTAGATCAACAGAAGCTGAAATAAATATCTCTCCAATACCAGACATTTTGTGCTTGTTTCTTATTCAAAAATTAGAGCATAACCCCCCCCTTTAAATAAGTTAACATATGCTCTTACTCTCAAAACAAGAAATGTCTAACCAATCATGTGAAGCCACATACCCATATCTCACGTGACAATATATTTTTCATTGCTCTATAAAGAAGCAATACCAGGCTAAAAAGATATAGTATTATAATGAAAAACTAAATGCCTTGCCTTTTCTTGTTCTACCGGCAATCTTATTCTCTAAATTTATGCCTTTTTTATATGAAAAGCATGTGCCAAAACATCAATAATTAACACTTTGTCATCGGATATCTCCTCTTCAACTAATCTCTCTTCAAGAAAAAAATATTAAGTATTGGCAATTTTATCATTTAAAATTAAATGATTATCAATATATATCAATTATACGATTAAAATAATAAATATACCGACATTTTTTGCTTCAGTAGTTCGGATCAATGAGATGAGGCCATACCAATTGAAAGGGTTTTAGGTATATTTAGAACAAAAATTCTACATTATAAAAATATTGTGTTTTTAATATAAACATGATAAAAAATGTTTTTATTCTAAAATACCCTAAAAAGTATACACATTGAATTTTAAAAATCATATTTAAATATAAATTTATATTTTTATAGTATATATTTTAATAGTATTGTTTTTTTATTTTATGTTGAATATGTATTATATGTATGGACAAATTTCTCACTTCCATCTATAAATCAATTCAAATGGAAGTTATTCTTACAAACAAATGGATTTAAATTTTATTTTTTTATAAGAATCAATTTCAAATAAAATTACTTCTGATTTTAAAGAATAAATTATTTAGAACAAATAATCATAAAAGGAGCTCGGGTCTGAAGCATTGGCCATGATAATCCTAAATTTCAATCATAATATTTTTATGAAATATTCATTATTTTCGAGGTTAATTCGTTATAAAATCGATGATAAAACGTTTAAAATATGAATATTAAAAACATTTTACTGTTTTTTTTAAAAGATAAGAATCAAACCATTTTTCATAAACTTTATCACCACAAATATATGCATCTTTGTTTTCAAATTCCTTTTATAGATTAACTACTGCATCTTTATAGATTAACACAGCCATGGTCTTTATTGTGTTTTGCTATGTTTTAATGGATTCTATGTGAAATCACCAAAATGAACTAGATATTACTAAACCTCATTTTCTTTTTGTTTCTATGCCATGTGTCTCATATTATAACGATGTTGTGTATCCTCTTCTTTGTTGGAAATGAAGTAATCACTAAATGTGAAAATGGTGAATTATGTTGGAAGAAATAGTACAGTCAACAACAACAAATCTCCTGAAGATTATGTTAAAACACACGGTCAAAATGCGATCCTAATTTAGGATTTCTATTATTATTTTGAATAATGTTAGTCAATATATATATTATGGTGTAACACATTTTATTCTTATGTCGAAATACATCAGTTTGAATAAAATCTTCTTCCTTTTCAATTCTTTGTAATCATCTTTGTTTTACATAAGAATAGCATAACTCATTTTCTCTGTAAATCATTTTCAAATTGTAGCCGTTCTATCCTTATTTTAATCTTTATCGATCATACGTCTTGAATCCAACATTCTTAAGAGGATCGAGTAGTCGAAAGTTGTATTCAAAAATGAGGTTTCGAGGGAGGGTATTGATCGATGAACCAACGACATTTTCACATGTCCAAGTTGAGATGGAAGAATTGTGTGAGTTCAATGCAAATGAGACATTGGAAAGACATATAGAAGTGAATGGTGACTCGGTGATGCCGGTAAGTACACCAAAAAATGTGATGTTTATCCCGAGGATGTGATCTCACTAATGAAAGGTAAAGAATTAGAATCACACGAATCATCGGGATGAGAAGAAGACATACCGGAAACATCATGATCTCAATATGTTTCGGCTATGACAACGGGATCCCACCGGAAACCTCGCTTCCGATATCTTAACCAGAGCACAAACATGTCTAATTAAATTGGTGTACTAAATTGTAGCCAAGCTGATAGTTTTGTTGGAGGTATATGTGATTGTTGAATCCGATTTACTTTTGCAGGAATTGTGTTTGGATCAGCCAAGAACAAACATCATATAATTCTTCTTGTAGGCAAAGTGTTCGATAAAATGCCACAATGATCAACACCAAGAGAATGAAGTGAAATGTAATTTTATTCATAAAACTTCATGCCCATTACACTCTGTTTGATCACATATATATAAGATAACAACATAACTACTAGTTTCTATCTAACTCTATTATAAAAGACACATCATTTCATGAAAAGACACAATCTTTCATGAAAGATTTATTCATTAACCACCTATATGACTCAAATTTTAGCTTATTTCAACATCTTCCCTTAAGCAGAAATTTTTTTCATTCCGAGTAGACTTCTCAATCGGATGAATGTTGCACTCTTTAAAGGCTTAGTGAATATATCAGCTACTTGATCATCTCCCTTCACATAGAATAATTCAACTTTCTTGTCTTTCACACATTCTCTAATGAAATGAAATCTTGTTCCAATATGTTTGCTTCTAGCATGAAACACCGGATTCTTTCCGAGAGCGATAGCCGACTTGTTATCAATATATATCTTTGTTGGCTCATCACAAGGAAATCCGAGGTTGTCTAGAACATATTTAAGCCAAATTCCATGACACACACATGCATTTGCAGCAACATACTCCGCTTCACATGTAGATAATGTAACAATAGGCTATTTCTTTGAACTCCAAACCACCGCTGAATCTCCAAAGAAAAATGTAAATCCGGTTGTACTTTTTGAATCATCTTGACTACCAGCCCAATCACTGTCGCTATATCCAT
Organism: Utricularia reniformis; assembly: GCA_009725065.1. Lineage (NCBI taxonomy): Eukaryota > Viridiplantae > Streptophyta > Magnoliopsida > Lamiales > Lentibulariaceae > Utricularia > Utricularia reniformis. Next base: position 293,279 of record RWGZ01001105.1, read on the forward strand.
ATGATTCGAAATTTTCAACACATTCATACCACATTCCGAGGCTAGTGGTTCCACTTATGTACCTCAATATTCTTTCAGCAGCTTTAAGATGTAACTCCGTTGGTGCCTCCATGAATCTACTTACAAGTGCAACTGAAAAAACAATGTCTAATCTTGTAATTGTTATATATCTTAGACTTCCAATCAAACTTTTGTACATTGATGCATCAACTTTATCGGAAGGATCATCAATTGACAACTTAACTCCACATTCAATTGGAGTCTCAACGGGGTTGCAATCCTTCATATGAAACCTCTTAAGGATATCTTTAGCAAAATGTTCTTGACCAATGAAGATTCCGTTTTCTTCTTGTTTCACTTGAATTCCTAGATAAAAATTCATCAAACCAATATCAGTCATATCAAATTCTCTCTTCATTTCAGCTTTGAAACCTTCAATTTCAGCCCCTTCACTTCCGGTTACTATTAAATCGTCTACATAAAGACATACTATTAAAATTCCAGCATTCTTGTTTACTCGGATGTACAAGGAATGCTCATGTGGACAGCGAGAAAAACCTTTTTCCTTAAAATAAGTATTAATTCTGTTGTTCCAAGCCCGTGGAGCTTGTTTCAACCCATAAAGTGTTATATTCAGCTTTAGAACCTTGTCTTCGGATCCTTTAACTATATATCCTGGTGGTTGATCAACATAAACTTCTTCCTCCAAAAATCCATTTAAAAATGCAACCTTCACATCAAGTTGCAAAATTTTCCATTTATGTTGTGCTGCCAAAGCAATGATCAAACGGACTGTTTCTAGTCTAGCCACCAGTGCAAAAACTTCATCAAAATCAATACCTTCTTTTTGCTTGTATCCCTTGACAACAAGTCTTGTTTTGTACCTTTCAATATCACCATTCGCTTTTCTTTTGATTTTATAGATCCATTTGACTCCTATAGTAGCTTTGTTAGGAGGTTTTTCAATCAATTTTCATATATCATTTTGTTCAATAGACTTTATTTCTTCATTCAACCATCTTTGTAGCTTCTTGAAAATTGAGAGGCTCTATATCAATCAGCAAACAAAAGTGGCTGAAATTGTTCACTTCCATCATTGATTGTGTTCTCTCATATATATCTTGAAGACTTCTTTTTCCTCGAATTCCAAACGATGATGAACTTCCACCATTTGAATCAATAGAATTTGGATTAATCATGTCATATGGTTCTGTTCTTGGACTGCATGGTGTTATCTCCATATGATCTTGTGGTTGTATCCTAACTCTTGTGAGTGAATCCGAATCAGATTGCTGATTCATCTCTGATTTTTCATCAAAATCGATCCAATCCCTTTGAGAATAGCTATAAGGCTGATACTCATTTGTTAAAGTATTCCAATCCCATCCTGAAGTTTCATAAAAACAACATCTCTACTTACAATAATTTTTGTCTTGTCCGGATCAAACAGCCTATAAGTTTTGATCATATTCAATAAACACCATTTTTTGTGATTTCTCATCCAATTTCCTTCTACTTTCGTCTGCAATGTGCACATAAGCCAAGCACCCGAACACTCTTAAGTGAGAAACATCGGATTTGACACTATTCCATGCCTTATTTGGTGTTACTTCATTCAAGCTTCTTGTAACTGATCTATTCAAGAGATAACATGATGTATTTGCTGCATCACCCCCAAATTCCTTAGGCATATTCTTTGTTTTTAGCATACAACGAACCATGTTCAATATTGTTCTATTCCTTCGTTCCACAACACCATTTTGTTGTGGTGTTCTTGCTGCCGTAAGGGATCTATGAATGCCCAACTCCTTGCAAAAATCATTAAATTGGTTTGGTGTGAATTTTCCGCCCCTGTCTGTTCTTAAAGCTTTTATTTTGAGTCAACTTTGTCTTTTTACCATTGCTTGAAACTGTTTGAAGATGGAAAACACCTCTGATTTTTGCTTTATTAGATATATCCAACACTTCCTAGAATAGTCATCAATGAATAATAGGAAGTAGTTGTTTTTTCCTATCGAACATGGTTTTATAGGGCCACATACATCTCCATGTATTAATTCCAGTGGCTTCCTTGCTCTAGAGAATGATTCTTTGGGAATAATTGTCCTTGTTTGCTTTCCAAACACACATCTTTCACATATTTGGTTGGGATATGATATTCTTGGCATGCCGTTCACAATTGCTTTTCTACTTAGTTTAGTCAAACTATCAAAATTTACATGTCCATATCTTATATGCCAAATTCAAGCTTTATTGTCATAGCAAGTCTTCAAACACATTGGAAATACATGATCGATGTTTAATAAAAACATTCGGTTGACTGTCATTTCTAGGCTTGCAATGATTCGATTTGTGTCATCCTTCATTGTTAATCTCTTGTTTTCCAAGTGAATATTAAATCCCTTCTCTAGAAGTTGTCTCATGCTCAAAATATTACATTTCAGCCTAGGAACAAATAGAACTTCAGAGATTGATTTGTGGCTACCATCATTCAATCGAAAAATAATATGACCTTTCCCGGCAACTTTAATTTTCCAGGAATCCCCAAGTGTGACATTTCCTCCATATGATTCATCAAAACCATAAAACAATTCTCGTTCTCTACACATATGGTTGCTGGCTCCAGAATCCATATACCAAATATTTGACTTTTCTAAGTCAAGTTTTTCTTTACAAGCCATAAGAAGAACAGGGGTATCTTCCGTAGGAATACTTTCTTGTGCAATATGTATTTGTTATTCACTTTCATTCTTTCATTCCCATGTGTAATGTCCATTCTTGTGACAATTATAGCATTCCACATTTGATTTATCTGATTTATACGAATCAACGAATCTATTTGAATGTCATCCTCCTCTACCTCTTCCATTCCAATGTCCCCTACCACGTTGAGATTGAGAGAATTCCTTGTCTTTCTCATTAGAATGAGTGTTCCAACTACCACGTCCATGTCCCCTAAATGACCCTTGGCCTCTTCCACGGCCACGTAGATTCCAACATGTTCGTTTTTCTGTTTTTTCAGACTCAGATGATCTCATTTGAAGAAGTTGCGCAGCAGAATTTTCACTTTGTTTAAGTCTTTCTTCATAGGCTTGAAGAAAGCCACTTAATTCATCCAATGACATTTGATCAATGTCATTTCCTTTCTCTATAGCCACTGCAGTATAATCATATTTAGTTTCCAAAGATCGGAGAACCTTTTCCACAATGCGAGTGTCTTCAATTGTTTCACCAAGTCGTTTCATTTGATTTGTGACACCTTGTATTTTGATGATATAATCATTAACCATCTTACTAGATTTTTGTTTAAGAGATTCAAATTCTCCTCGTAATGTCTGCAACCTTACTTTCTTCACTTTATCTACCCCTTGAAATGAGGCTTTAAACATATCCCATGCTTGTTTGGATGAAGTGGCTGCTGCCACTTTCTCAAACATCTTCTCATCCAACGCTTGATATATTAAAGACAAGGCTTTCTTATCTTTCTTTTGAGCTGCAGGATCATTTTCAACGGCTTCAACTTTGATTACATCTAATACTTCATAGGCTCCAAACAATGCTTGCACTTTGTTGGAGGTATATGTGATTGTTGAATCTGATTTACTTTTGCAGGAATTGTGTTTAGATCAGCCAAGAACAAACAACATATAATTCTTTTGATATTCTTCTTGTAGGCAAAGTGTTTGATAAAATGCCACAATGATCAACACCAAGAGAATGAAGTGAAATGTACTTTTATTCATAAAACTTCATGTCCATTACATTCTGTTTGATCACATATATATAAGATAACAACATAACTACTGGTTTCTATCTAACTTTATTCTAAAAGACACACCATTTCATAAAAGACACAATCTTTCATGAAAGATTTATTCCTTAACCACCTATATGACTCAAATTTCAGCTTATTTCAACAAGTTTTCCACTAATTTCAGATTTATCTAAGCATAATATCAAGTAATTTATGGCTCAAACATCGTGATAATAAGTTGTTTCACACTTTGGGCACATTAAGGGCTTAAGTAACAAGAATGTGAATTGTCTATTGTTAAATTTATAGTCTGGTTAATTTATGTGTGGAGTGTGCATGGATATGACGTATAAGGAGAAGAGACCACTCCGAAAAAACTTGAACAAATCATTTACTATAATCTACATTCCCTCTTATAAACCAATTCAAACAACTTTCTACTTTCGATGTGAGACCATTTTTATTATTTCAACACATCACTCACAAGTCCAACCACCTAATAAGTTGTATTTGATAATTCAAATCGGTGGATTGTCAACCGATAAATTAAACCGGACTTATCCATGACAAGATCACTCATGATACCCTACATTTGAAACTATGAGCTTTTGATTGGGGATGGACATAATGACTTTTTGGTAAGTGTTAGGTTGTAATGAAAGAAATGGTCATATGAGTTTTGTTCCCTATTTGGTTCTAGTGAAATACATTTTTGAGATAGTAATCAAGGAAAAGTATATGTTAAATGCCAATTCGAATGATGATATCCCAATATACGCACAAAGTTGTTCAAAGCAACAGACCATGTAAAATCCGAATGACAATATCTCGACAAAATACTCACAAGGGTAGCAATAGAAGGCAAAAGCATATTGTCTTTTGTATTATGTCGTCACTTAAGTGTCCCCCACAAGGGACATAGACCTACATTGTTACTAGATATTGCATGAAAGGTGTATTGAGTACCATTCATCTTGATCCTCTCCCTATTGCAAAACGCTGCAGGCTCGTGAATATGCACATTTGATAGCCTAATGCATGGTTTTAAAAACCGGTTTGACCGGGAATCAGTCACACCACCGGTCGATTCTAACCGATTAACATAGTATTTTAAAAACCAATTACTCACATTAAAAACAGGATCGAACTGTTTTTTTGTCTGAAAACCGGTTACAAAATCGGTTTACTTTTTAAATTAGGTTAAAGATGAATGTTTAACCCGTTCCTACATTTCTTAATCTTTGGTTCTTCTTTGTGAACTCATGAATATCTAGAGAAAGAAACAATTAATAAGATGTTCTTAGTGTAAGTTTTGTGTCTACCAAATTAGCGATTCGGTTCTTCTAATTGCTTGTTGTTGTGGATGTTATAAGTTACACAAACATTTGATTCGATTTTTTGTTCATTCATTTATTTGTTTGATGACAATTTTTTTTCTAAATCCAGTTTATTTGATGGAATATATTCTAGATTATTATGGTTTATCTCTTCTATGTTTATTCTTTTTACTTCTATTAATATGCAATTGATGTCTTAGTAGTAGTGTTTTTAGAGATAGGATTTAGACAAACCTAGGAAAGAGAATTATAAAGATTAGCTCTCAAATTAAATTACATGAGTTTTTCTTATTTTACTTCATATTGTTATTTGATTGTTTAACTAACTAAAACTCTTTTATTAAAACTCTAGTTCTTTAATTACAAATTTTTAAAATTTTTAAAGAAAATATATTTTAAAATATATATTCTTTTTGTGTTTTAACATTATTATTTATTTTTCTATCAAACAGTTTCAAACCGATCGGATCAGTAGAAAGTATTTCAGGTCCATCAGTCCAACCGGATTTTAAACCATGGCATGATCTTTACTTGCATACTAGCGTAGGAGGGTACATCAATTATCATCCCTTTAATTTTGTCTGCGTGCATTGCGGTTTTTCTTGCGTCCCATAATTAAAGAAATCGTCATTAAGTATGAAAAAATGTACCCGAGACTAAACATGGACCAACGTACTAACCAATTCTGCCGGGTTGGGGTGCATGCCCCTAGAGGTGGCCGTGGATTAGGGCTAGCGGATTGTGGGTTCAACCCGTACGGGTTGTTAAAATATTTCAATACGTTTATGGGTCAATCCATCGGGTTGGAAAATTGGCCCAACCCGGTCCACGGGTTGGAAATGAGTTAAGTATATCTACGGGTTCTTCTAGATAAACCATCGGTTCGAATCGGTTTTTAGTGAAACCTATATTTTTCGATTCGATTTAAATAGAATGATATTTTAAAATATTTACATTTCATTACGGTTTGATCAATGATTCATACCGATTTACCTAAATCGGAAGCTCTCCGGTGCAATCTATCACACCGGTTTAAAAACATAACAAATAAACGATCCTGAAAATATAATTTTTAACCAAAATATAGATTAGTAAAGAAATTCAAATCATATTTTAAGTCTAATTTGTATTCACTAATTAAAGATAATAAATGCTAGTATGCTTCAACATGAAGTATAAAACCGGAACAAGGAAAATGTTATATCCTTACTCGAAAAAAATAGATTGATAGCGAGATTGGAGGAATACAAAAAGCGGTATGTAAATTAAACTCTAAGAATTTATTGATACTCAAGAGGAAGGAGCTGGAAGAGATACAAGACCAAGAAAATTGTTTTGATAATAAAGATCGAGATTAAATTGGATCACTCACGGAGATGGCTAATGTGGAGTTGTAGATTAAATTTTATCTACAAAAGATGCTTTAAAGTTTGCTAATGTGGAGTTGGCCCATTAACTCGTGGCCCACACCGGGTTACTGGTTCATTTAGTCAATCCAACCTGTAATCAATTTTAAATTGTGTCGACCCATACTAACGCTTGACCATTGACGGGCTCATAACCACCTCTACATGCACCCATGTGCAACAAGTACATAAGAGATAGACAACTTAAAGGAAAAAATAATAGTATTGAAAGGTGTGCTTGTTATGGTCTTGCACTCCACAAGATTGACATCTCATTTTCTGAGTAGGTGTCGTTGGTTGGCTTCATTGGTATTTTTGGGGTCTTCCAACTTGACAACGTTTGAATAGAGATGGCAAAGAAGGTGATGCATCAGAAACCGGCCACTAGTCATTGCAAACCAAAATTGAAACACCATAATGATACATTACCCAATATTGTTCAAACCTTAAACTCTATAATAGTACTTTAATTATACAATGATTCTATTACATATCTATAATGTTAAAAAAAATAATACTCATACTTATTTTTATATTTATTTATTCTTTATCATTTTAAAAATAAGAAGAATTATTCCTTTCTTTGAGGGAAAGGTTGTTGGGTTGTTAAAAACTTAAACCATTGAGGATGCATTTTACACAAATCTCAATATTGATTATAGATAAGAAACTATCAAAATTAAGTATAATAATTAATCAAACATTACATAAGACTTTTTTTCTAGTAAAGAATTAAGGATACCATAGAAAACAGAAAGTTAAACATGCTTAAAGAAAAAGGATATAAGCTCAAGCTCAAGACGANTTAACGAATCTCAGTTTAATACGTTGTAAAACACATAATTTAGCTACAAACAAAAAAAGATGAAATGATCAAATAAAGTACATAGCTTGACTTCATCATCAGGCGATGTTACAACATATATAAACGCATTTAGAGTTGCTGCATTGTGACATTTAACACACAAACAGAGTCTACCTGTTACCTGGAAAGAAAATCTTAGAGTTAAGAAGCTGGTTTGTTAGTGTCCTCTGCGGGGAGATCGTCTTCGTCGTGATAGATATTATCTGCCATCTGCCAGATTTGAAGGATGTTGTCATCGGCAACACTAGCGACCACCCAATCCTCACATGGATTCCATGAGAAGTCGGAGATTTTGCTTGTGTGCCCACCGTGAATGAAGAGTAACTCCGGTGGACCATCTTCTGCATCTTCGGGGCTCTGTTCTTCATCGATCCTGTCATCATGATGCACAGCAACAAATCAATCAAACACTAGGCAAATAATGTACTTGTTATCTTGTACTTCATCTGATCTCTCAAATTGTGTGTATTTATATGTAATTCGGAGAAAGATGAATAAGGGCGTTGTGTCGAGCAGCGACTATTTAATGAAAAAAATAAGACGATGATGATATGAGTCAATACAATCTAAGATTCATTTTCAAGAAGAAGAGCAATGTAAACTGATTGATTTACTTGAAATGCATAAAAAAGTTGGTGATGTGAAGGTTTTGCTAAACCTTGGAACCGTGCAAATAACGGGAGGGTCTTGCACGACGAACACAGCATATACGAGAAGGGATATGTACAATGAAAAATGAAAACATAGTCAAAAGAACTTATATGGCTCCTCCATCTCATGTAAAAAACTAAATGATAAATGCACGGATAATTACTGAAATTTGTGCACTTCTTTGTTAAATAATAAAAAGCGCAGAATTTGAAGGCAGATTAAAAATTGCATAGCGTTACCTGCTAAGATCCCAGATCATCAGTCTCCTACCAAGACAGCATGAAGCCAGGATAGTTTCATTCTTTGGATTCCAACCAACTTGGAAAACCTCCTCCCTGTTAAAACGTTATAGCAAAATAAGTCGATAGTACACGAGATTTAGGGAAGTCATGCAAAAAAATAGGGATTCTAGATTAACTAAAGCAAGAGAGAAGGCTTACTTGTGGCTATCAAATGTGTGAAGGGCAGTACTAAGCTTTCGCATATCAAATAGTTTCACAGTTTTATCTGTAGATCCCGTTGCTAAAACCCATTCATTAAATGGGTTAAATGCCAAACAGTTCACCTATTGGAGTACATATACAATTATATTAACAGAACATCCATAAGAGCAAATACATAACGTACCATGTCTCAATATATGAACACCATGAAGAATCTTTCGATTTAATTGCATTCTTTAAGTATTTTTCATTTCAAGCTTAGTTATTAATCTTACTGCTATTACATTGTTGTATTTGCATCACAAAATCCATGCAAATAGGAAGACCCACATTCTATCTTGCAAGGAATAGAAGAATTATATTTTCGGTCGCATTACCCCACAAAATCACTTTTTTTCTAGCTCCAGCAATTGAACCAGTGGAACTAACCTCACTTTGATGAGCAATTACAGATTCTGCAGGCTTGCTGGCTGTTGAAGTACGGAGATCCCATATATGGAGATATTGATCATCTCCCACAGAACCAAACAAATATTCATGTCTTAGATGCCATGCTACATCCTCGACAACACCTTCATGGATCTGCAATTTGCAGAAAGAAAGGAGTATGATAAAAATTCAACAGACTATAACAAGGAGCTTTCAGTTGATTTCAGGCTTGATTATAGATGAAAAATTTACTGACAAAATTTACAATATGTAAATTTCGACTTAGTTTTACCTTAAAAATCTGCAGTGCATCCAAGGACTTATTCTTTGGAGATGCATTTATGTCCCACAGACATATTTGAGCATCATCAGAACCACTTAAAAGATGACCCTGTTTGAATTGACTCCACGATAAACCATATCCTTCAGTACTGTGACCCCTTAGCCGCAAATCAGGATTACATGACCTATCCAAAGATGGCTTTGATGGATGTTTGCTATAGTCAAAGACATAAACTTCGGCACTGACTGTTTTAGTGGCAATAATGAATGGGTTTTGGGGCATATAACGAGCTCGATTCACTTCACCATCATGATTGATTTGTTGAATAATTTGAACCTTTATACAAATCACATCAATACATAGATAAGTAAAGATAGAGAATCCAAAAAACCCTGTAAAGAAATCACATTGGCATAATTTCAGCCATTGTGAAAAACAACAATAACAGCCTCAACAAAATGACAACAAAGTCTTATACCACACTATAACTCACTATCATCAGTATGAGAAAGAGTCCAAATCACCCAAAAATGATGGAAAACCATACATAAAATCGCTGGATGCTAAGACGAACATTAATTTCTCTTCTGGGGATCAATTACTTCTTAACTCTAAATGAATGCAGTTACCCATAAACCAGATTCTTTCTATTTCAAACTAATTGAAAAGCAATCAAAACCTAGCACAAGCCAAACAACCAATACATCTCAATTAAGGCAAATCTAAAGGATGGTTTTTTTAAACGGAAACTTTATTTTTTTAACGCTCTATCACAACTAATTCCGATTCGCTAACAAGTATCGAGTACGGGAAGCAAAAAAGCATCGTCTTTTAAAAAGAAGAAGAAGCAACGAAACCTTGGCATAAGCACATCCAAATCCGCCAAATTCAGATCGCTCATCGTCGTACTGGCGAGCGTCATTCTCAGAATCATCGAGAGGCAACTGCACTTGTGCGAGCATTAAATAGTTAGGCTCATTTTCTGAAGTGTGAGTCCCCAATATCACCTTCTGCACCGAATAATCCTTCCCTGGTGGCTCCTCCCTATCAGGAAGCCATTCTACAGTAAGGGAGGGCCATTCTAGGGCATGTGTGATAACCAGATCGTACAAAAAAGGGGTGTTCTTCTTCCAAATCTTGTACTCTTCGTTAATCAACCGCTCTTCGATTTCCCCTCTCATCTCATCCTCATCTTTACCCATATTCACAATGTAATAGAAGATTCGCAGTAAGCAGACGTCCGTGAACTTACAATAGCCTTATGTTTCGATCAAAACTGGCGTCACCACTCCACTCTGTCCCTTATTTCGTGGGGTTTATGGAGGGAGGATTTTCTTCTCTTATCAAAGATGGGTTGGGCTGGGCTCAAGTATACTGGGCCTTCATTTTCATATTTGTAAATTGTCATATCCTTCAACTTGTGATGTCTTTGACGTAATCCTATGCACCCATATGCATGTGAGACGTGTTTACATATTTTATTGGATTAAATATATATTATAAAATTCATTTTATAGTTATTTTCAAAAAAATTCTTTAGTCATTTATTTTACATTATCTCGTAATTAATCTTCATTTAGTTTTAATCTTAAAAATCAATATTTATTATTTATTAATATTTAAATTAATATTTTAGTTATATTTTTTTAATTAATATTTATTATTTAAAAATATTTTAATTATGGTTA
>RWGZ01001106.1:8521-26934 GCA_009725065.1 Utricularia reniformis
CTAATAACAAAGACTGCACACTAACTTGCATTTAAAACCAAGTACATTACCAAGCCAGATGCAGGTAATAATTGCATTGAAATCTATCTCCCTTGGCTCATTACATTGATAAATGGCACAAGTAATTAAGAAAAACAATGAGATAAACGGTGAATTTTGCTCATTACAATGGATCATCATGAAACTTCTACAGATAAAATATTTAAAAATCATCATAGAAACAAAAAATGGGGTCATACATGGGAATGGACTTGGATAACACAAGCATAGTTGAAGACTAATTCAGTGCCATACTTGTGGTGGCAGATAGAAATGAGCACCCTAATTAAAAAGCTGAAAATATGAAGGTAAAATAAGCATGAAATAGATCATCCAAATCCTGATTATAAGCTAAAGAATACAATACATTTCAATTCAACATCTTCAATTTTACTATTTTCATGCAAATGCCAAACCATAACCTTGATACATAACGCAGCATGCTATTTAAAACAGTTCAGAGAAAGGGTTCATACATTGAATAAAAATGGAGAACCAGATATAGTTAATACCAACCATATGATCATATAACCCAGAAATAATTTGTATACACATTATCTCACATTTCCAGAGGTTTCCCAATAATAATATGTGTCAGCTTCTCACTGAAGTACATATAACGAGACCCACCACCTTGGCGAACCATGCCAACTAGCTTCTTTAATTCAGAAGCTACAAAGCCAACAAGCATAATTCTGCACTTGGACAAGTATAAATCATCATCCCCACTTTGAGAATCATCAGCAATAAAAGGAGCAGAAATAGATTCATTTTTTTGTTGATCTTCCAATCCTTCAGAAATATGCAAGGTTGGAGGACCAGAAATGACAGAATAAATACTTGGTGGTGGTCTTCCAATGTCAGATTCTGAATCAGGAGCAAACGAACTTCCATTTATATCTGAGCCAAATGTCATGGATGATGTGGTGCATTGAGAACCTCTAGGACTTTTGCTTTGACTATATCTGTCCCCAGTTTTTACAGTACTTGTCAAAGAAACAGATCTACAATGGATTGGGTAGGACTCCTCACTTAAGCATGCTGTTAACCCCAATAGCACATGAAACCAGAATAATTAATGTCAAATTAGGGATTATAAAAAAATATTTCACAGCTTCAATCCTTGGAAAAAAACAAATTGACATTATTTCAGCTTCAAACCACACAAGAGATGTGTATTTACCTTTTCTGGAAACACACTGATGAATCCATTTTGTGGCAACAATGTGAATATTACCCCATCGTTTTGCAACCTTATATTTATCACCATCAGCAACGTAAGGGAAATCAAGGAATTCAATTATCCAAGTGAAACCCAGGAAATAATGCGAGGTGAAAATCCAAAAAACAAAAATACAAACAATCATATAAGAACTATTCATGTCAGCCAAAAGAACAAATAAAACACAGGATATATCACAGATTAGATGTGTGCATCGCTTGTTTAGATCCCCGGAATATTGACCGCCACTTTGTATCACGAGCTTTTCTATGCCTTTACGTTCATCTATATCAGAAGGGTCACAGAATGATAATGCAGTGTCCAAAATATAAGTAGCTCTTGAAAAATAAGATGAAGATCCAAACCTGCAGGAATCCCACTAACACATATCGTCAAGCCCAAAAAAGGAGGGACTCTGTAAGATTCATGAGGAACTAATCGGTGCTCCTTCCAACACTGAATAAGCCAATTTTCCGTGACAAGAGGCTTTTTAAGATTGTTTAGAGCCCACTGAAAAATGTTTGGCATGGGGGAAGCAGAAAATTAAGAGGTTAGAAGATCTGAATGAGGAAGAATAAATGCTATTTTGGGATACAACTTAAGCTTCTAATAAATACAGATGACTTAAGCTTCCAAAAAAATTTATACTATGGGACAAAGGCTTATTTACATGACAGATCGTTTGTATGGCCTATTCGTATGTAAGATAGAATTTATTAATAGCAAGATTTCAAAATCAGTACTCCATGCACAGAAAAATGGTTGAATATATAGCAAACCAGTGCGAGGAAAAAAACTGGGTGGTGATTCCATTCACATACCATTAATTTATTAACTGGAACAGCACCTTGAAAACAAATAAATGAAGATTCCATTAAACCAGACTATACATGCCATACAGACAATTCCAAAACTTCTAAGTCCTGTTTTACGCTTTGATTAAGTAAACTTCCTATGAGGTCTGTTCGAATGAAAAATGTACTTAATCCTGGTGATGTTGATAGGAGTTTTGTATCAAAATAATGATCTTCAGGTATTTGACTAAGATGTTTAAGTAATTTCCAAATTTGATTTTCATAACAACAGATGAGCAATATGCCAGTCGGTTTTTTCACACAACATTTAATGTTGGTAAAATCAATCACTATCATCTCTCATTTTACATTTTCAAAAACGCCTTGCTGTTTTAGTCCCCTAGAAAGTGAAGCAAAGACCTCCAAATCAGAAACCTTAATTATATATGTATGGACCTGAATTATAACATGTGTTACTGCTCTAAAATTCTGGACAACACTCTAGGCCAGTTATTCATCATGATAAGTTCAAAACAGTATCCAGTAGGAGAAATTGAGACGTAAAAAATACTTAACATCTTTTCTAAACCGTAGCCTCCAGTAATGAATGAGATTCAAACCTTGTATTTTTTAGCCAAAACATTCTTCACAATGACAAAATCTGCATCAGATGATGCCCTTGTGAGAAGCACTCCTCCCATCGCAAAAATCATTGCTGCAATTTTGTCCTACAACTCATTACAAAGAACAAGTAAACATCATATGCAGAGAATCACTTAAAAATGGCAATTAAGGGCTACAAATGGTAAAATAGAACTGAATTAAAAGGCTCCTCAACAGGAAAGACTTTATGGCTAGAATGCAAATGATATGAAAATCCATTTAGCTTTTTGGTGTAATATACAAAGACCAAAAGTAAAGTCTGATATGATAAGCAACAGTGTGAAAAAATGAATCACAGCAAAGGAAGGGACACTGAAAAACAATATTTAAAAACCGAGGAGATTATGCTAATCTTCAAAAACTAATAAGAAACAGCTTCCATTATAAATGTGGTAAGATCCAACGAATAAATTTATATGATTCATTTAGAAGTCATACACATTCAGTTCATCCTTCTAAAAAATATGGCATTAATATGAAAATTTGAGCACTGTCATACCTTTTCATCATTTTCAAAACCAGATGCAAGTATGCTAACGCCATCCATGGCAAGACAGCAAGTGTACTCCAGATTAGGTAATGCTCGATGCTCATTTGCACAAAACAATACGCACTGTGGACCTAGAAACAAGGATGCCAGATAAAATGGTACATCACAGTACAGAAAATCTATAGTTGCAAAGACACGAACAATTGATCTCTCCACTTTACAAAGTCAAAATCATATGACAAAACAGTCATGAATATGGAGAATTTGAAAAGTTTTGGAATCAAATTAAACCAGTCCACAAGCACTTGCAGAAGATTTACTGCCACACATGTGCTTGAATCCAACTTTACCATTATTTGGAATAATGATTTCCAGACATCAAAACGTTATCTCACTCTTCAGTATAGACTAAATAACAGATTCTTCATAAGTTGAAAAGTTACAATTTCCTCGAAACATTTTATAAAAATATGTTGAATGTTCCATTCCCTAGATTACGATGGGCTATTCATTAAACATTTGTATGATATCAGTGTTTCCGTGGAAGAGTATTACCAATCATCTTGCAGCCTTTAGCTTGAAGATCCTCAAATTTCTCCTGCAGAATTCAAATGCAAAATAAAACTACTATCAAAACAGGGGCCTAAGACACAGAAAGATGAGCAGTGACAATCCAGAAAAAAAGTAAAATGGTGCATGCAGTTGTACATGGTCCCGCGAGGAGATAACGTGGTAATCATTGGGACCATTTTTGAATGGGTCACAGCAAAGGAGAACATGCGCCCCGTTGAGTTTGAGAGCGTCGTGAAGAGCGTCAAAGAGCTCTGGCGGAACCAAATTCCTAGACATAAATACATTCGCTCCTTCGAACAATTTCGTCCCCATGTGAGACTCTCTACTCAGTTCAGTTGCATTCGGGGGAGTTGTTTTCATTTTCCTCAAATTAGGAACTAGGGTTGTTATCACCCTTCTGCGCGGGAAACATTTCTTGTTCGACTTTCCATATGTTGGGACCTACTATCATAATTCCCAGCTGATTGAAGAAAATATAAAATATATTGGGAGGAAGAATTTTTTTTTCGGGTATTTGGCCTCAATAGTGTAAAAAATTAATAGATTTTTTAGGTGTTTTTAGTAATGTTTTTTTGATCGTCCATGTGTTGTACATCAATTGATCAAAGAACGGAAGAAAGTTTTCATGCATTATTATCTTCAATCATCTCTTAGTTTTCAATAGTATTGATGTCCAATGTTTAAGCTTGGGATCATCCTAATATTTTGGTACTTAATTTTTAGATGATACGTGGCATTTATGACCCTTATAACTATTTTGTAGGATATACTAAAGAGATGTCAAACTTTAGCCTCTAGAGGATGATTCATTCTTCACGTGCCCAAAGGAGCAAGCACGGCTCCCACTCATACTCCGGTATAGTACTTTATATTTTTAGAGGGCAATGCGCAGATATAGTCCCCATTATTTAGGGATAATAGCAAATTGAGTCATCATAATTTTGAAATTTTGGCAATTTTGATCCCCAAAGTTTTGATATGGTAAAACAGGTCCCCGATTTTTGTATGGTTTGGCAAAACTAGTCTTTATTGTTTTCAAAATTGACAATATTAGTCCTCAAACTCTTCAATTTTGTCAATGTTAGTCCTCAAACAAAAACAATGGTTTATTTGATCCTCATAATTCCATAATTTTGGCAAACAAGGTCCCTAACGATGTTAGAGGTTCTCAACGTTTTGAAAAATGGCAATTACGGTCCTCAAAGTTTTGAAAATTTAGCAATTAAAGCTCTTTTTTTAAATTTTGAACAATTAAGTTCCTAAACTTTTTGCAAATGTTGCACATTTAGTCCCGACACACCCCAAATACATTGTTGTTAATTCGGTTATCGTAAGTATTATGTTTCATCGTTCATACATTAAAAATATAGATACTTATAGGTCTCCAACGTAAGTATTGCGTTTACGCACCTTAATGTTCTTTTTGGCTAATCGACCACTATTTTCTTAATTTTTAGAAGATACATTCCTCAAAATTTCGCAATTCTTCCAACAATGTTGCAAATGTAGTTCTCATTACCCAAAAAAAGTTGGTATTGTTTTGTTGATTGTAGAGTATTGTGGTTCACTTGTCGTACAATTGTGTTACACCATTTGAACATATTATGAAGTACTAACGTTATCGAAAATTAATGTTGTTTGTGTTTGTTAAATGAACTGATCACGTAATAATTGATCTTATTTACAATGAAATATTGTTTGTGTTTGTTAATTAAATGTTGATGCACAACATGTTTTAATGTGTTGTTGTGAAGTTTTTTACTAGAATTACATCAATTTCAAACATTGTTGCACACAAAATACAAATGTTAATTAAATAGAAAAGTTGCATATGTTTCTCCAGCAAAAGTCACAAAACGAATGCAACAATGTATTTCGTAGAGTAAAGCAGAAAGTTAATTGTTTTTGAAAAGCTAACGTTTTCTAGTCGAAGAGCGCATTGGTGGATAAGCTTTAATGGGTGGAGGGATATGTGCTTTGGCGAATTTGGTGATGTCCGCTAGTGTAAACTAACTTGACGTCTTCTGCATAAGTTTTAGTTTTAAGAATTGACACAACGAAGTGTAGTATAAGAATATGTGCACTTACGAAATGAGGATAACCGGCTGGAGCATAGATGTATGCGGTGTCATGCAGAAAACGGTATATATGTAATACAACACATATATGCAGCATTCTGAGTGTCCATTTTGCTTTGGTACCTATACGACATGAATGTTACCATTTGCGCATGTGTAACTTAAAACTAATGGATACATACATCGGGCCAACGAATAGGAATAGAATGAACAATGTCTTATGTATCGATGTCATGTTGCAATTTGTATACATCTCTCAATAACCTAAATAGTCAATGCATTTGAAATCCTAAAAAATGCATGGAGATCAGTACCGCATAGGGCATACCTGTACACATCTGGTTCGATATAGTTTTTTGGCATTGTTCCTAGTGAATCAAGCATGATCATTGTTCGACATCTCGGTTCTCCAAAACAACAAAACACAAGAAATGACCAATGCCCCCTACAAAGTAATATATTAAATCACAAAGCATCGACTAAGCATCAATACGAAATGCATTACCCTGTCACAATTGGCATCATAACATATTCATGCTCACAGAGTACATCCCATTTAACGAAACCAACCCAATGCAAAGGATCTTTCCTGTTAACATATACATCGAATATAATTGCATCTATGAAACTGCAAAATCCTTTCTGGCGTGCACAATCTATTAGAGAAATAATAGACTTAAACAGCGCATTGGAAACAAAGATTACACACATTCCATCATCAAACAAGATTAAACTCAAACTTACTGTATACTGCTCTAGACAACATAATCACTTAGTAGCCCGTATACTCCTAGATTTTGAGGTTCTGAACTGATATCTGACACTACATGATTCGTGAATTGGTACCCATGTATGCCAACATTTTCGTTTGTGCAAAACGAAACGTTTCCATGCACATTAGATAACTCTACACTCAGCCGCATGCTCCCTGTCGAAGACACATCAAACAAGGTTGGATTCATCTCTTCCTTCATTCGGACAGTGGCAGCCTACAAAAGAGCATTAGCAATAACTAACAATATAAAAATACAATATACAATCCACAACGACTCAATCCGAAAGCTTTAAACAAATACAGTATGTGACTCCTTATCGTTGTTTTTAGAAGCATTCGACTCTCTACTTTGCATGGCCTGCCTGTGCGAAACATTCTACACATAGAACAATAATATGATGTTAGTTCCAAGGGGATACGTGTAATATTTGTGAAATAACAAACACTAAAGTTAGCTGTTGTAGTTGGAGGCGCCTTATATGATTTTGCGGTTGTTTTTTTGTGACATTCTTTGCCCTGCTTATATATATAATGTATGCACCAAAAATCAATAAAAGTTTAACAAACACTTTTACAAAAATATACGTTACCTTGAACCTAGAGAAGATCTCTTCTTCGGATTTAGGACACCGTCTTCTATTGTGTCCTGCGACACCGCAACGTTTGCATCTCACCTTACGTGCCGGGGAAGTTGGGGTTTTAGATGGTTCACGCTGCATCTTTCTTGGTCTACCGGCTCTACGGCGTTTGAATAATGGTGGCAAAGGTGGGGGCATCGGACATTGTGGCCATTCCTAGTGCCTCGGTAAACCAGATACCCCATATTGATAGGTTGTACGATATCGTTCAACGCTATAGCATGCGTCCACATAGGTGTAGCAGGATTCCCCTCGGTCCAAGATAACGGCACTAGCATGCTTGCATGGTATACCTGGCATTATGACGCACATAATTAGTATAAAGGTTATATCAGTATAAGTTGTAAGTACTTAGAGAGACTAACCTCGTGCTGCTACTTTCGGCATGTGAAAACGCGACTTCTTATATAAAGTGACACTTTTTCCCTCCCAAATTCCCAAGTCGCACGCCAATCGTCAGTCTGAATTACATTCCCGAAGCTACCTGCTTCAATGCATCACCGAATAATCGCACACACACGAAGACAAAAATCGTTATCCTCCATGCGCCGGGAGGACAGTAGTCTAGAGTGAATACGTTGTCCAAATAACGTGCAAATGTCATCCAACATCCACATAATTGGGCGCCCCCGACACTCAAGCAGTGAGCTATTCAACGATTCAGCATGATTATTTAATAACAAATCCGACTTACAAAAAGTTCGGAAAAAAGCTCTACACCAATGTTCTCGGGGATTTTCATCATGTATTCAAATGCTCCTCAACTGATGCTCATTAACTCAACCATGCGCTGCTTGAAAATTGCTTGTGTAGTTGCCTTTGCAGCTGCCCAAATTGCCATTTCGATGGGTCTAGTTGAGAAGCCAGCTTTAGACACATTTTTAAGAATGTGTCTCACACAATGACGAACCTATAAACATATTAAACATGACTATGACATACGAAATCTCCAACAATGAGGGAAATTATACCTCGTATCCCGAGAACAACACATTCAGGGTATGGATCATTCCTTTTCCACGATCCGACATAATAGTGAACGATTCCTGATCTTCAGAAGGTATGCCAATATCTCTTTGAAGCAACTCCAAAAACCAGAGCCAAGANAATGCAGTCCTCATTACCCAAAAAAAGTTGGTATTGTTTTGTTGATCGTAGAGTATTATGGTTCATTGGTCGTACAATTGTGTTACACCATTTGAACATATTATGAAGTACTAACGTTATCGAAAATTAATGTTGTTTGTGTTTGTTAAATGAACTGATCACGTAATAATTGATCTTATTTACAATGAAATATTGTTTGTGTTTGTTAATTAAATGTTGATGCACAACATGTTTTAATGTGTTGTTGTGAAGTTTTTTACTAGAATTACATCAATTTCAAACATTGTTTCACACAAAATACAAATGTTAATTAAATAGAAAAGTTGCATATGTTTCTCCAGCAAAAGTCACAAAATGAATGCAACAATGTATTTCGTAGAGCAAAGCAGAAAGTTAATTGTTTTTGAAAAGCTAACGTTTTCTAGTCGAAGAGCGCCTTGGTGGATAAGCTTTAATGGGTGGAGGGATATGTGCTTTGGCGAATTTGGTGATGTCCGCTAGTGTAAACTAACTTGACGTCTTCTGCATAAGTTTTAGTTTTAAGAATTGACACAACGAAGTGTAGTATAAGAATATGTGCACTTACGAAATGAGGATAACCGGCTGGAGCATAGATGTATGCGGTGTCATGCAGAAAACGGTATATATGTAATACAACACATATATGCAGCATTCTGAGTGTCCATTTTGCTTTGGTACCTATACGACATGAATGTTACCATTTGCGCATGTGTAACTTAAAACTAATGGATACATACATCGGGCCAACGAATAGGAATAGAATGAACAATGTCTTATGTATCGATGTCATGTTGCAATTTGTATACATCTCTCAATAACCTAAATAGTCAATGCATTTGAAATCCTAAAAAATGCATGGAGATCAGTACCGCATAGGGCATACCTGTACACATCTGGTTCGATATAGTTTTTTGGCATTGTTCCTAGTGAATCAAGCATGATCATTGTTCGACATCTCGGTTCTCCAAAACAACAAAACACAAGAAATGACCAATGCCCCCTACAAAGTAATATATTAAATCACAAAGCATCGACTAAGCATCAATACGAAATGCATTACCCTGTCACAATTGGCATCATAACATATTCATGCTCACAGAGTACATCCCATTTAACGAAACCAACCCAATGCAAAGGATCTTTCCTGTTAACATATACATCGAATATAATTGCATCTATGAATCTGCAAAATCCTTTCTGGTGTGCACAATCTATTAGAGAAATAATAGACTTAAACAGCGCATTGGAAACAAAGATTACACACATTCCATCATCAAACAAGATTAAACTCAAACTTACTGTATACTGCTCTAGACAACATAATCACTTAGTAGCCCGTATACTCCTAGATTTTGAGGTTCTGAACTGATATCTGACACTACATGATTCGTGAATTGGTACTCATGTATGCCAACATTTTCGTTTGTGCAAAACGAAACGTTTCCATGCACATTAGATAACTCTACACTCAGCCGCATGCTCCCTGTCGAAGACACATCAAACAAGGTTGGATTCGTCTCTTCCTTCATTCGGACAGTGGCAGCCTACAAAAGAGCATTAGCAATAACTAACAATATAAAAATACAATATACAATCCACAACGACTCAATCCGAAAGCTTTAAACAAATACAGTATGTGACTCCTTATCGTTGTTTTTAGAAGCATTCGACTCTCTACTTTGCATGGCCTGCCTGTGCGAAACATTCTACACATAGAACAATAATATGATGTTAGTTCCAAGGGGATACGTGTAATATTTGTGAAATAACAAACACTAAAGTTAGCTGCTGTAGTTGGAGGCGACTTATATGATTTTGCGGTTGTTTTTTTGTGACATTCTTTGCCCTGCTTGTATATATAATGTATGCACCAAAAATCAATAAAAGTTTAACAAACACTTTTACAAAAATATACGTTACCTTGAACCTAGAGAAGATCTCTTCTTCGGATTTAGGACACCGTCTTCTATTGTGTCTTGCGACACCGCAACGTTTGCATCTCACCTTACGTGCCGGGGATGTTGGGATTTTAGATGGTTCACGTTGCATCTTTCTTGGTCTACCGGCTCTACGGCATTTGAATAATGGTGGCAAAGGTGGGGGCATCGGACATTGTGGCCATTCCTCGTGCCTCGGTAAACCAGATACCTCATATTGATAGGTTGTACGATATCGTTCAACGCTATAGCATGCATCCACATAGGTGTAGCAGGATTCCCCTCTGTCCAAGATAACGGCACTAGCATGCTTGCATGGTATACCTGGCATTATGACGCACATAATTAGTATAAATGTTATATCAGTATAAGTTGTAAGTACTTAGAGAGACTAACCTCGTGCTGCTACTTCCGGCATGTGAAAAGGCGACTTCTTATATAAAGTGACACTTTTTCCCTCCCAAATTCCCAAGTCGCACGCCAATCGCCAGTCTGAATTACATTCCCGAAGCTACCTGCTTCAATGCATCACCGAATAATCGCACACACACGAGGAAAAAAATCGTTATCCTCCATGCGCCGGGAGGACAGTCGTCTAGAGTGAATACGTTGTCCAAATAACGTGCAAATGTCATCCAACATCCACATAATTGGGCGCCCCCGACACTCAAGCAGTGAGCTATTCAACGATTCAGCATGATTATTTAATAACAAATCCGACTTACAAAAAGTTCGGAAAAAAGCTCTACACCAATGTTCTCGGGGGATTGTCATCATGTATTCAAATGCTTCTGGACTGATGCTCCTTAACTCAACCATGCGCTGCTTGAAAATTGCTTGTGTAGTTGCCTTTGCAGCTGCCCAAATTGCCATTTCGATGGGTCTAGTTGAGAAGCCAGCTTTAGACACATTTTTAAGAATGTGTCTCACACAATAACGAACTTGTAAACATATTAAACATGACTATGACATACGAAATCTCCAACAATGAGGGAAATAATACCTCGCATCCCGGGAACAACACATTCAGGGCATGGATCAATCCTTTTCCACGATCCAACATAATAGTGAACGATTCCTGATCTTCAGAAGGTATGCTGATATCTCTTTGAAGCAACTCCAAAAACCAGAGCTAAGACTCTTTAGACTCCCCTCCAACAATTGCATAAGCAATAGGAAAGACACCAATATCAGCATCTAAGCAGCATGCTGTGAGGATATGGCCTTGCTCCTTCTCCTTGGTATGTGTACCGTCAACGCATATGATTGATCGACATCCATCCCTAAATCCATCACGACATGCCTTCAAAATAGAAAACAAACATATTAACACATAATTATATTTAGTAGTACACCAATATAATTGTTTTCCTTAGGACAGACGTAAATGGCTTCAAAACGAGTGCACCCAACCGAACCACGACAATTCCTTTCCTTCATGACGATTGTAGATCCAGGGTTACTGAGGAGGTATTTCATGCAATACCTTCGAATGTCATCAAAAGCCGCCCATGATCCACCGCGAACAAGTCTAAGAGCTTCTTCACGTGCCCTTCTAACCTTATGTCTCCCTAATTTTAATTTGAAAGTTCTATTAAGATTAGCATACAAGTCTCTCGTTGTCATGTCTGGCTTATCCAAGAACCTCTGATAGTATTTCTTTGCAACCCATTTGGATGTAACTGATGAATTTAATGCTTTCCGATGACATTGGAGCTCGTGTGGGTTGACTCCATTCACACACCACATAACATCATTGTCTCTCATTGAAACGTTGACGTACCATTGACACTCTCGTTGTGCAGTGCCTTTGCATCGCACCACCAACCGGTACCTATCATTCTTCACAAAACGAAACTCCACCCCAGCCTTTACGCACATGTCTTCAAGGGCATCCTTTGCTTGTTTCTTACTTTCAAAACATAGCCCTTTACTGCAGGTAGGATGAGTCTATTGTTTATAAAATTAGACAAATTGTAAGGAAACTACCAATTAACTTACACTATATGTTTCTCCTTAAGTCCTTTAGCAGGGTCGAAGATCAATTTACTCTTTTGTGTAGTTGTTGTTGAATGGGGGGGGTCTGCATCAACATTAGTATCGCGAATCGGAACATCTCGTAGATTCTCGTCTGTATCATTAGCGCTCCCCTCGTCCAAGTCCATGTAATCGCTGTCATATAGATCGCAATAATCATTTTTGTCCACTTCATCACTTGACCAATCGATTCCACTAGTGTCCGATGAGTGGCGATAGCTTTTTGACTTGGATTCATCTGCTTCGAAAAAAATAGAAAATTGATGTAATGCAAATATAGTTAGAAGTAAATTACAATAAACCATACGTATATCACTATTGCTCTGGGCGTACGATCCAGCAATGTCCTCTGAGCTTGATCCCATAATGCAGATTTCAAAAAGAAACTACGTAAAACAAACCAAACTTTTATCAATGTCAAAATATAATGCATGTTGAAATAATGTCAAATAAACCAAACTTTCATCAAGGTATATACTATCTACTCCCTATTCTAAAAATGGTGCTCATATGTTCATTTCATTCTGGTATTTTTTCGGCTTTGACATATAAAACATACTTTAAAAATACATTTTGGACTCCAACGGGTTATAAAGTCATTTTTCTGAATGCCTAGGACTAAGCACATATAACACATGATTCATCTTCTGTAATTTTTTAAGCTAAAACAATGTTGTATTTTATAATATTACAACTAAAGTTAATGTCATCATTAAAGCATAACCATGAGCACCTATTTCTTCATATATCAATATTGTAGCAGCTAAAGCAAATACATTGCAAATCAACGACAGTTGCTGTCATTTTTAAAGGACTTTTACATGAATCATGCAAAAATTGGTATTTAACGCATATTGAACAACCAATAAACCACAATGCGGAGGACTAACCAATATTAATGCGAAATGCGGCTTCAGGAGGCGGGAAATGTGAACTTCGGCTTCCAAAAGCGAAATGCACTTGAGGGAAGGCAGAGGGTTTAGTGTATCTGCGAGCTTAAAACTAAATGCTGCAAAAATCGGATTCAAAACCTGTTACATCATCAAAATGAAATCCATTAATCTTTAGGCATTCGAAGCAAAGTTGATTAGAGTACTTACAGATGTAGAGTAAGGGGTTTTTCGCTTTGATGATTTACCGCCTCTGGGAACCTGCCTCTGGGGCACCCATCTTTCTTTATATGCCCATTTTGCAAGAAGTAACAATATCCTCGGAACAAGAAGAGTTAGATAGTGCTGCACTGGCCAAGCGCGGGAACATGCTGGGGGGTTACTAGATCCACGGCTACTTAGCCGAACCCACAATTTCGAATTTATAAGCTTCCAAACAAGGGGCAGGGAGGAAAATGGCGAAAATCGGCTTCCAAACGCGAAGGGTTGAGGGAGGTCGGAGGGTTTAGTGTAGATGCGAGTAAAATGAGAAATGTGGCTAAGAAGGGGTTAGATTTAACGTATATTAAAGGAAATAAGGACCATTTTTGCCAAATTGTCTTAATTTGGGGATTAGTTTTGCCACAAACTTTAAATAACGAGGACATGTTTTGCATTATTCAAACTATGGGGATTCAATTTGCCAAATTGTGTAAACTATGGGGATGATTTTTGCCAATTAATCGAAGTTTGGAGACATTATATGCCAAAAAAAACTTTGAGGACTAAATTTGCAAAAATTATCAAAATTTGGGGATCGACGCCGTCATTTTCCGATTTTTAGATTATGTCATCGATTGGTTACTACATTTTCCTTAGATGTTGCAATGGATTGATCCCAGAGGGTCATCATCCTAGGGTCGATCATTCGCTCCATGATCCATAGAGGAAGTAGAGCAAACCATAACAAAAATTCCTTTCAATGACTCTGTCTGATTTACATCGAATCTGGTGCAACTCTCCAATTAGCATGCGTGTGACAAGTTTACTTCTAGGTAGTAGAGATCCTCCAGACCCCGATCATGGAGTTAGGAAATAGTCATCTCTAACTTTCCGATCACCCCCTTGGACAATGGAAAGAAAATGGTGATGGAAGAAAGCACTACCTCCCGAAGCATGCCTAAGAAGTCTAGGCATGCTCCAACCGTCAAACTTAATAAGATCCTCCCTCTCTATGGGCTAGACCGTACCATCGAGCTTTGATCTATCCTAAACTCTGTTAGGAGTTTACAAGCAATTGGTGGTCAAGCAGTGGCTTCTTGATATGGGAACAAATAGTAAGAATGGGAAAGGAGTTTATGAAAAATATTTTGATGAGTTTTGCTTTCCATTGAGAATGAACCCGAGAAACTGAAGTTGGACGTTCTAGCTTTGGATTGGGTTGCATTGTTCATACACGCCATAACATCTGTAAGGATATTCATCATTGTTACCAGCTCCTCAATCAATCATTATTAACATTAGTCCTACTTTATCCACAAGTGCTCTAAAATGGTGTGGGAATGAACTTAGCATGCATCATGTCCAAAGTGCCCCTTCGGTCCCCAAAGATATCCAATAGCAGCTTGACTTAGCTCAAAAACAAGTTAAGATCAAGCAAGATTAGCTCGTTTCAATCTGCGTGGAGCAGGAACAATTGAACGAGCAAATTGTTGGAGCGGGAACCTCAATATCTCCCATTATGAAACATGTGGCTGATCTCAAAAAGGAGTGTGACTCACCCAAGCCACTCTTGCTTCGGAGACCACAAAGAGCGCAGAACATGATACTCAGATAAGGCAATCGACTAAATAAGTTACTCAGCTACAACAATATGGGGAAGATAAAGATGAACTACTCACGCATGCAATAGAGACAAGGGGTGAAATGGTCTAGGAAAGCCTTTAGGATTTTTTCCGATCCCTCTTCTGTTCGCATTGTCTGACATAGTGTACGAGGATGCAATCTCTCACTACTTAGATGTCCACCGAGGCCAAATCAACTAGTTGTTTGAACTCAACCCTACTGATGAGCGTAGGGAAAAGGTTGAACCCATTTACCCAGGATGAAGATTTCAAGTCCATTCCGGTCATGGACGAACCGATCCTGGAAGATGGCCCGAACTACTACATCTTCAATCAAATTAAGACAACCTTGATTCAAATGGTTACGAATCGAGAGAGACACTAGAGTGAACTATAGGATCGGTTTGGTGCAGGAGAAGGCAATGAGGATAAATCATAGAAAGATCTTTGTACTTTGGGTATTAACCGTGCCTTGTAAAAACTATGTATAAAACTTTTGTTCTTTTCAATTTGCATTTCTTTACACCAAGTCTTCAAGCGGGCCATAATACCAATAACTCAAAAATTAAAAGATAACAAATATTTAAATTTGTGAGCTTATATCAGAAGCATAATCCATAAAATGATAATCTTTTGGAACGATCCTTGTTACATAATAAGTCAGATTCCAAATAGAAACTTGGTCCTTATATCGAAATGAGCCTTCTTCCCAACTTAAATGAAGGTGAAGCCTCAATCGACCTAAACTTGATAAAGTTTCAGAACAAGCCACAACTTGCAAACCCAAAAATGAACTTAAGCCTCAGTTATTCTCAACTAGGCATCGAATAACTTAAACTGCTCTAAAGCCCGGTTCTTACATAAAGTCCCAAGTCAGCATCCACTTTTTTCCCTTTGATGATTTCACTCATCTTGTTTCATCTCATTCACTTAAATTCTTGACATAGCAATCCTCTCATATTCTAACAATCATTACATATTACTAAGTTCTATGAGCATTGTGATTTTTTCATAGAGGTCACTAGTTCAGACTCATTCAGAGTCATAGCAGTCCATGCTACGCACATTTAGTGATGATAAACAATTATTCTAACCGATAGTTGCCTATTTCGTCAAGGAAAGTAAAATACTTGAAGATAAATGATATTATGAAACATCATTCTGTGTCACCAAAAGTATTGTCATAAATTCATAATGTTCCACGTTCAGAGAACTTCATCACCATCAAGGGTCTCAAATTTATAAGAACATCCACCTATGTTTTTGAGAATGCGGTAAGACCCTTCCCACAATACTTCATATAATCGGTCATGTCATTTTCCTCCTAAATCCTCCAGATTTTTGCGTAATCCTCGAAGATTGGCTTTATTGGAGACCTCCGTAAGTCTATTTGTTTGTGGATGAGCCACTGAAGTGAAACGCTGCCCGATCCCAAGACCAGGACATAGGGATAGAACCTTTCTCCCATTGAAATGGATTCCATTGTCTGATACCAAGATCTTAGTTAACTCGAAGCGACTTATGATGTTTTTCTAAATGAATTTCTTCACAACATCTTTTGTTATCACTGACATGGCTTCTGCTCCAATCCATTTGTAATAATATTTCACTACCACAATGCAGAGTTTGCATTAACCGATCAAACTGGTAAATGGTCTTAAGATGTCAGTTCTCCATCGATCAAACGGGCATGAAAGCGGAGTGAAAGACAATAAAGAGCTAGGTTGATGTGGAACTGATGCATTATCTTGACAAGCAGTGCATTGTTTTGTGATTTCTTTCGCATCTAAAAATAGTGTTGGCCAAAAATTTCATGCCGTGATAACTCGGTGGTAAAGGGATTGGTGCCAGAAGGTATACATAGATTCCCTCATGAACATGAGCCAAAATTGAATTGGCTTCAACCGTGGTTAAACATTGCATGAGTGATCTCTCAAAACTTTTCTTATAACGGTGCCTTTCATCGAGAACATATATCTGGGATCGAACTTAAATTTTTCTTGCATATGATTGATCCTCACAAGTGAGCATTTGCCTATATATTCAACAATAGGGTCCATCAATGTAGGTTTCAATCAGGCATCCACTTCTCTAATGTGCAAGTTTTGGAGCTCTAATAAGAGAGTTCCTACTTCCTCATGAGTTTGTTAAGTTACCGAGATATCAATATAAGGCGATCTTGAATGCGGGTCGAGACCATTCCTAGCCCCAAATCGGGGAGACTTGATGCAAGCTTTCCCAAACAATCAACAATTTTATTATGCTCTTATGGGCACATGATTGAGTTAAAACTCCACAAATATTTTGGATAAATCCAAGACTTTTGCGTGGTAAAACTTCATAAACACATTCATGAGTCTCAAATTGTCCAGAAAATTATTCGAACGCCAATTTAGAAACGGAGAACACTCGTACTTTAGTCACTCACATCTCTCGAGCTAGATTCATTCTTAGTAGAAGGGCCTCATATTCGAAAACATTATTTGACCTAGGGAATTGATACTTCACTGCAAAAGTGTATGACATCTTCTTGAGCCATGGTGAACGTGATACCCTCTACGTTCTCCTCCCCTAATGTGGACCTATCAAAATGTACGGTCTAGCAGTCCCTCTCCTTATTGATTAGGAACACTAATATTATGTGAGGGTATTTACGTTATTATGATACCCCATGGGCTTGTCTGGTGTATCTAAGGGGTATTTTGGATCTTCTTTTATGATCTTAGAATGAAGCCACTTTAGGGTTATTCTCGTAATCTGCGCATCCTGGATCCACGCGTAAGGATTCTAATGGTATCTCAAGTAGTTTCGGATGATTTCATTTGGGAATGGCGCCAGGTGTATTTTTGTAATTTGGTGCCAGGAAAGGTCGTCGATGAACCTTTGGTATTTGGAGATGGAATTTTGGTAATTTGGCGCATGGATTATATTTTGAGTATTTGGATATGGAATTTTGTCAATGGTATTTCTCATCATTTCGTATGGTTAGTGGTCGACTGGGATGTGCTTCGGAAAACTCGGGACATTACGAAGCATATCCGGGTGAAATTTGGGCATTTTTGGGGCAAATCGAGCCAAATTGGGTCAAATAGACTAAAACTGGGCTTTTGGACCCAGAGTTGACCTAATAAACCAGTTTTTCTATAAATATAGATCCCTAGGCACTGGAAAGAGGTTAGACTCTCAACACTCTTCCCAAGACAAGGTTTTTGCGCTGACTTACCTCGGGACTCGCGTGGACTGGCATATTTGGTCAGTTAGAGTTGCGTGGACTTGGCTCTGTTGCGTGGACTCGCATACAGGTCACGTGGACTTGGCCCTTTACC